>JAJEJO010002293.1:0-91312 GCA_020662805.1 Glaucomys volans | reverse complement strand
ATGTGTCCTTCTCTGGTTTTGGTATCAGGGTGATATTAGCTTCATAGAATGAGTTTGGAAGGGTTCCCTCCTCCTCTATTTCATGAAATACTTTGAGGAGTATTGGAATGAGCTCTTCTTTGAAGGTCTTGTAGAACTCGGCTGTGAATCCATCTGGTCCTGGACTTTTCTTTGTTGGTAGGCTTTTGATGACTTCTTCTATTTCATTGCTTGAAATTGATCTATTTAAGTTGTGTATGTCCTCCAGATTCAGTTTGGGTGGCTCATATGTCTCTAGGAACTTGTTAATGTCTTCAAGGTTTTCTATTCTGTTGGAGTATAAATTTTCAAAGTAACTTCTTATTATGTTTTGTATTTCAATTGTGTCGGTTGTAATATTTCCATTCCCATCATGAATTTTAGTAATTTGGAGTTTCTCTCTCCTTCTCTTCATTAGCGAGGCTAAGGGTTTATCAATTTTGTTTATTTTTTCAAAAAACCAACTTTTTGTTTTGTCAATTTTTTGAATTGTTTCTTTTGTTTCAATTTCATTGATTTCAGCTCTGATTTTGATTATTTCCTGTCTTCTACTACTTTTGGTGATGATCTGTTCCTCTTTTTGTAGGACTTTGAGCTGTAATGTGAGGTCATTGGTTTGTTGACTTTTCATTCTTTTATTAAATGCACTCCAAGCAATGATTTTCCTCTTAGCACTGCTTTCATAGTATCCCAGAGATTTTGATATGTTGTATCTTTATTCTCGTTGACCTCTAAGAATCTTTTAATTTCCCCCCTAATGGCTTCTGTTATCCATGTATCATTCAATAGCATATTATTTAATCTCCAGGTCTTGGAGTAGTTTCTGTTTTGAACTTTATACTTGATATTTAATTTCATTCCATTATGATCCGATAGTATACAAGGTAGTGTCTCTATGTTTTTGTATTTGCTAAGTGTAGCTTTGTGGCATAACATACGGTCTATTTTAGAGAAGGAACCATGAGCTGCTGAGAAGAAAGTGTATTCACTTTTTGTTGGATAGAATATTCTATATATGTCTGTTAAGTCCAAATTAGCGATTGTGTCATTGAGTTCTACCGTTTCTTTTTTCAATTTTTCTTGGAAGATCTGTCCAACGTTGAGAGAGGAGTGTTAAATAACTCATTATTATTGTGTTTTGGTCTATTTGATTCCTGAAATTGAGAAGGATCTGATTGACGTACGTGGATGAACCATTGTTTGGTGTATAACTATTTATGATTATTACATCTTGCTGATTTATGCTTCCTTTAAGCAATATGAAATGTCCTTCTTTATCCATTCTGACTAACTTTGGCTTGAAGTCTACTTTATCTGAAATGAGGATGGAAACTCCTGCTTTTTTACTCAGTCCATGTGCATGGTATGTTTTTTCCCAACCTAACACCTTTAGTCTATGGGCATGTTTTTCTATGAGATGAGTCTCTTGAAGGCATTATATTGTTGGGTCTTTCTTTTTAATCCAATCTGCCATTTATGTCTTTTGATTGATGAGTTTAGGCCATTTACATTCTGTGTTATTATTGATATATGACTTGTATTTCCTGCCATTTTAGCATTTTTGGGTCTTTTAGCTTAACTTTGTTTCTCCTTTGATTGACTCTTTCTTTAGGGTAATTCCTCCCCATGTTGACTGAGTTGTTTTTCATTTCTTCCTCTTCGAATATATTGTTGAGAATGTTCTGTAGGGCAGGCTTTCTCTTTGTGAATTCTTTAAGCTTTTGTTTATCATGGAAGGATTTTATTTCGTCATCAAATCTTAAGGTAATTTTTGCTGGGTATAAGAATCTTGGTTGGCATCCGTTTTCTTTCAGAGCTTGAAATATGTTGTTTGAGGCCCTTCTTACTTTTAGGGTCTAGGCTGAGAAATCTGCTGTTATCCATATTGGTTTCCCGCTGTAGGTAATCTGATGCTTTTCTCTTGCAGCCTTTATAATTCTATCTTTGTTTTGTATGTTAGGTATTTTCATTATAATGTGCCTTGGTGTGGATCTGTTGTAATTCTGTGCATTTGGTGTCCTGTAAACCTCTTGTAATTGATTTTCCATCTCATTCATCATATTTGGGAAATTTTCTGATATTCTTTCATTGAACAGATTATTCATACCCTTGGTTTGTATCTCTGTGCCTTCCTCAACCCCAGTAACTCTTAAATTTGGTCTTTTCATGATGTCCCACATTTCTTGGAGGCTTCGTTCATGATTCCTAACCATCTTCCCTGTTTGTTCGACTTTGTTTTCAAGATTAAATATTTTTTCTTCATTGTGTGAGTTTCTGTCTTCCAAGTGATCTATTCTGTTAATTATGCTTTCTATTGAGTTTTTAACTTAGTTTATTGTTTCCTTCATTTCCTTGTTTCCTTCAAGGGTTTCTGTTTGTTTTTTTCTCAGAACTTCTATCTCTTTATTGAAATGACTTTTTGCTTCCTGCAATAGCTGATTATTCATAGCCTGAATCTGCTCTCTGGTCCCATCATTCTCTTCTCAGATCATTTTAATTATGTACATTCTGAACTCCCTTTCTGTCATTCCTTCTACCATGCTGTCTTTGGGTTCTCTTGATGTATCATCTAGGTTTGTTTGGGACACTTTCTTCCCGTGTTTTCTCATGTTGCTTGTGTATCTTCCCCTCTAATAGTGCAATTTTCCTGCAAAGACTTAAAGTGTCCCTGCAGATATCCAGTAACTCACCCGATGTTTGAGAGGTGCTTGATCAAGTGGTGACCCAAAATAGCTGCTGTCCCACTACCTCCAGGTTGGGAATGATCAATGCTTCTGGGTAGAGGCAACCAGGAGTCACAGTGCTGCAGCCCCGCTGGAAGACCTGAGCTCAGCTCCGAGGACTCAGGCAGCTGAAGATGATCTCTCTCCACCAGGGAAGCTGCAGAATGGCGCCAAAGGGCCCAAACTCCCCACTGGAGCCAACAACCACCTCCGCTCCCGGCCAGATCTCACCAGGAGTCGCAGCTCCACGGCCCTGTGGGAAGACCTGAGCTCAGCTCTGAGGGCTCAGGCACCCTCCATATTTAATCTTTAAAAAAAAATGAGCTAAGGAACTTGGCAGCCACTTCACAGAAGAAGATATACAGATGATCAATAAATATATTGGAAAAGTGCTCATCATGTCTAGCAATTAGAAAAATGCAAATTAAAACCACCCTAAGATGGTTCATCTAGATGGTTAGATGGTTCATCTAACTCCAATTAGAATGGCTATTATCAAGACCACAAGCATTAATAAGTGTTGGTGTAAATGTGGGGAAAAAGGCACACTCATACATTGCTGGTGGAGTTGCAAATTGGTGCAGTCACTCTGGAAAGCATTATGGAGATTCCTCAAAACACCTGTAATGGACCCACCATTTGACCCAGCTATCCCATTCCTTGGTTATACCCAAAGGATTTAGAATCAACATACTACAGTGACACAGCCACATCAATGTTAGTAGGTGCTCAATTTACAATAACTAGAGTGTGGAACCAACATAGGTATCCTTCAATTGATGAATGGGTAAAGAAACTGTGGTATGTAAACACAATGGAATATTACTCAGCCATAAAGAAGAATAAATTTATGGCATTTGCTGGTGAATGGATGGAGTTGGAGAATATCATGCTAAGTGAAATAAGCCAAGACCAAAAAACTAAAGGCTGATTGCTATCTCTGATAAGTGAATGATGATACATAATGGGGTGTGGGGATGGCGAGAGAAGAATGGAGGAAATTTGGATGTTACAGAGGAAAATGGGGTGCGAGGGAGTGGGGGAAGGAAAGATGATAGGCTGAGACAGACAGTATTACCCTGTGTGTATGTATGATTACATGAATGGTGTGAATCTGCATTGTGTACAACCATAGAAATGAAAAGTCGTACCCTATTTGTGTACAAGGAATCAAAATACAGTCTGTAAAAATAAAAATTAAAAAAATAACCTTTGAGAAATCATTCAAATCAGTCTCTATCTATAGAAAAAAATATCACTTCACTGTGGTGGCGTTCAAGAGTTTTATTTTTTCTAGAACTTTTATCGTAATGAGTTTTGACACTGATTTCTTTTGAGCTTTTGAGTGCATTGTATGTAAATTTTGTTCAGCTTTTTGTACATAGAATTTACTTCCTTAGTCAGATATGAGAAGTGTCTCCAAATGCCTTTGCAGTTATGTGCTATCTTTTTTTGACTCCTTCTGAGAACCTAGTGATTCTTCTGGAATCTTAAATTATCACCACTAATTGTGAAAGCTTCAAACCTGGGAAGGTGGGGATTAACTGTAAAACAAAAAGAGGGAAATTCCTGGAGTAATAAAAACAATTCTAGAAATAAATTGATGTATGTGGTTTTATAGTATAGAATTATAAGCTATGATCTCTTGAACACTTCCTCAAAATTAGTTTTAGATAATGTGAACTTCAACTAGATTTAAATACATAACCTAGTTTATTAGAAAAACATCTTAGATCAAGACAAAAAATGTATAACTTGTTAATATAATTTTTTTTTAAATCATAGAACAGTTGATATAGAACAAAGGGCAAGGTTACAGATCAGGATGTTGCAGTGGAACTGACAGTTTGGCAATCTCAATCTCATTTAGGCCAGTGGTTGTCAAATATTAATTTGATTAAAGAATGCAGAAAGCCTGATTATATGCAGGTTGAGAAAAATTCAAGCTACTTAGAGTTAATTCAGTAGACCTAACATGGAGCCCAGAAATGGTGGTTTTAAAAATCATTACCAATCACCAGATGATCATCTTGAGAAAAGAGAGTTTGTCTTGTTCATTCCAATTAAATTTGGTTAGCCAGGAGTGCTTATAAAATATCTGCATAAAAAAATAAGTGAATGAATGATTATTCTGCACCACCTCTGCAGCTTTAACTTTGGCTCTAGAATTTGACTTATGGCTTTGGAACTCATATTCTGAATACTCTTGCTTCAACTGTCTTGGGTAAATGTCTGTCACTCTCTACTCTGTCTTCTGGTAAAAGTCCTAATGAATTTTCCTGGAGTCAACAATCTGGTCCTACAGGTTAGGCTAAGTGAACAAGTCATGTGTATCATGCTCAAAAATGACAGTCATGTGGCCATACAGCAATCACTTAATTCTACCTGCTGGAATGACAATGCATATATAATAGTTGAATGATTTGGAAAACGTGCCCTTTGTTTTGCATGTCACAACTGAAATTCCAGCTTGTTGTCTTCAGATTATTTACTACCGGAATTTATGTGCTATGATGTCATAATGTATACTAATATAGACATATCCTTTAATTTTCTTCTGTCCCTTTATGACATGAATTTTTTTTTTTAGTTTTTAGTTTTTCTTTTCACATGTCTGCAACATTACATCTTCAAAAATCAGACTACTGGGAATCAAAAAACCAATGAAAAGATTCTTAAATGGAAATTAGGAAGAGATGGATCAATTTCTTATAACACAAACAGTCCAGAGCATCCTTATCAGCATTCTACTAAGTGGTATTAAGAAATTTCAAGAATTCAAGTGTGTTCAATTCTGAGGCCATCTATGGATCTTGACACATGATATAATAATGCACAGATTGCTCCTTACTTCAATCCATGATATTCAGTGTGTGATGTTTTGGTAACTTACCCACAGGTTCTCTCTGGAAAAGCAAAATTCCTATCTTTTTAAAGTTCCTTGTAAATACCTCATCCACATCATAGCAATTGCTGCATCCAGATGCCTGGCTATTGCTGTTTTCTAGCAAAAGCATCTGGGCCAGCAGTGATCAGGCAGTTGTGTCTGAGTCAGTTATGTGGTTAAATGGATAATGGACTGGCTGGGCTGTCTGGGTCTTTTGAATGTCAATTTATTTCTGACTCAAATATTCAAGTAATTTATGCATCTTTTCCTATTGTTGATAGCATTTCTGTTGCAATCCCCTCACCTGACTTAGTCTATTTAATGTGATGGGCAGGAAGCTTCATATTTTTATTTGCTTCAGTAAAAGAATCCAAATTTAAAGGTGATTGTGTTTACAATTCAGTTCTTTAAATATCAAAAAAATATTTTATAAATCTCTCCATCCATTTTTATTTTTCCTTCCCATAAACTTTTGCTATAATTATATTTGTGCACATTTTTATGAACTAGTCAGGATCTCAGCAGTTAAATTGTTGTAATACGCCAGGAAACCACACCCCAATCTTAAAAGCATTAAACAAATCGAAAAGGTATCTTTATTGGAAATCAAAACTCAAGCAGTTAATAGCCCACATGTATCTCCCAGTGAGAGGGGCATTTTGTTTCAATGGTGGCCACAAATGTGGACAGAAATCATTCTGATTTATTGTGAGTAAGATAGAAATTTCTGATTACTATCCTGTCTCTGCATGAAACCAATCTCCTTAGAAAGACCATTTGAATCTGGGAAATAGAGGGCAAATGTAAATACGAGTGGAGGTTAAAACTGTTGCTATGAGTATGAAGTCATAAATTATGCAGCCTAGAAATTCATTATGTTGTTTTTGTCACCAATCTCCTGAGCTGTATTATAAAAAATTTAGAAAAAAATAAAAGAAAATGAGATTTAAAACAGTGAAAATTCTCCTAAAAGAAAATTGGGTTTATTGTAGCATTTCCTAAGGAGATTGCCTCATTGTAAAATTTACTTCATGCACAAAACATTTTCCATGGTTATAGCCAAAAAATACTTTTTGTGTTTATGGGTTTTTTTTTTTTTTTTTAGTTTATAAGTTGTTTGACTTTCAAAGGACTTTATCTCCAATTATCAGAATTTATTATGATACTTTAAAGGAAATAACCTATTGTAGGAAAAGCACAGTGTTATTTTCCAACATTCAAAATTTTGGATATCACTTGATATATTTTTAAGGTAGCTAGCTGGTTTGGTTTCTTAAGGCATGTTTTAAAATATTTCTGCTTTATGTTCCAGCATATTTTAAATAAAAATACTCATGCATTGATCTATTTATCCAATCAGTAATTGATGAAGCATCATTTGAATACACCTGCAGATAATTTCAGCTATACTCCCTGGAATAAATTGTTTTAGCTCTCAGATTTCAGTTTTCTCATCTGAAAATTGGGACTGATGATCCCGAACTTCCAAATGTACAGGGTTTTACAAGAATCAATTCTGAGTATTCAGTTTTAACCTGCTTTTTAACTAGGATGGCACTGTCAAGCTGGAATGATGATGATGAGATAAAGGATGAGGATTAAATTTGATCCTATAGTATGTCCAATCAGAAAAATGAGAGATTACACTCTAGGTATGATCTATCAAAATGTATAAATGCACTCTACTGCCATGTGCAACTAATTAGAACAAATAAAAATATTAATAAAAACTGTGAGGATAATGAAAATTTACCAGATTTGAACTCATAGCTGTAGTCAGAATATTAGAAATCCGTTATTTATAGATCATTATAAATTTAAAAGAAAAATGTTTTCCAAAAGTGTTACAACTCAGCTTTTTCATCCTTTCATGTTGTACAGAACCAGGAACACACCCTCTATGTGAAAATCTCAATCACAGTTTGCTAATGCCAAAAGAAGGCATAAGAGGATGACTGTAAGTCTCAGCAGCAATTCATTTAGAATGAGAATAACCAGTTAAATTTTCCTTGGAATTATCCATACAAAACAGCCTTTGATTTTTCTTCTCTTACTCGAAGTAGAAAACATGAGTGGTGACTTCCTGGCTCAAAAGATGAAAAAGACACTCAAGGAAAAGTCAAGTGGACAGTTGCCTCAAGAGGGAGATTAAGTGAGATAGCACATTGGAGCTTGTGTCAAACTGGCTAATCGTATTCTCTACTGGTGCTTCTCAAACTTCTTGTTGCTGCACCCCATCTAGCTGTCATATTCAATATCAATCACCTCTTTTTGAATGGAGTTTCTATCCTTTTGTTTACATTACTTGCTGAGGTTTGGATCTAAAACAGTATTCAGAGATGGGAAGTGTTGAGATCATGAAGACTCTGACATTATCAGTGGATTAATCCATTGATGAATTAACAATTTGAGGTATGATTGGGGGATGGTGAAAACTATAGAAAGTGGGGACTTCTAGAAGTAAGCAGGACACTGTGGGCAAGCCTTGACAAGGTATATCTTGTCCCTGGCCACCATTTCCTTGCTCTCTTTCTCTGAGGTTTATATCCACATGCTGCTGCCGCCTTGATATTTTGCCTCTTCTCAGGCTCAAAGCAATGGAACCAATTGGCCATGGACTGAAATCTTTCAAACAGTGAGCCAAAATAAATCTTTCCTTCTTTAAGTTGTTTTCTCAGGAGTTTTGTCTTAGCAACAAAAATCTGAGTTAACACATTGCCCATTTGTTCTTTCATAATTTATACTTTATGCATTAGAACTCTTAAAATATTATTCATAGCTACTTTGTATTCCTTGCTTGATTATTACAAAATCTCTGTTACATCAGATTTGGCTCTGATGCTTGTTTTGTTTCTTGAGAATGTTTTTCTTGACCACTAATATGCCATATATATATATTTTTTTTTTCTTTTCTTTTTTTTGCATTGAATGCTGGACATAAAGTATGCTGCAAGAGGAACTCAAGTAGATATGTAGATATGCCTTTATTATGGGGTTTCATCTTATACAGCTAGGTATTAGTTTGCGTATAATGTTTACTGTAGATACAGTTGCTAGAATCTTCAAATTGCCCTACTGTTATGTTGTCATTGAACTTCTCTAAGAAATTCGCCTCAAAAGTAGGCTGCATTTTGCACGTCTTTTACTGTGATCCACTGTTAAACTGGAACCTGCTGGTAGGGTCACAAGTTATCAGAGAGAGGAAGTATTACATAATCTTTTGATTATATTCAGTCTTTTAGAGATCCCATGTTCTAGGCTCTAATTTTCACAAGTGTTTCTTTGGCTTCTCCTTTCCCATGAATTAGAAGTAGCTGGAACTGGAGAAAGGTCCTTAGTCTGTGAGGATCAATTATTTGATCCCCAGAGAATAGGATGCTCTTTTCATTGGTATAATGGGCATATTTCACAGGTGTTTCTCTTCTCCTGTCCTTGTGGGAGCTATAAGGGATTATTTTTAACCATAAAATCCAGTGGACTTCCTAAATTTTCTAAATGTAAAATTCATAAAACTGTGAAGTTCATCCTAAGAATGGAGACCCGAAGAGTTTCTCTCAATCTAGTCTTTACTCAGCCTCCAACAACTCACCAAAGCTGCTATTTAAGCATCTATTCCAGTTTATGACTCTAGGCAAATAGATCTTGATTATAGTTATATTGATTCACCTGCCCCTCCAATTATAAGGTGGTATTTTTCTCTGCAACCTTAGTTCTTTGAGGTATCAAAAAGAAGTTGAGGACTGGGGTTGTGACTTAGTGGTAGAGCACTTGGCAAGCATGAGTGAGGCACTGGGTTCAATTATCAGCACCGCATGTAAATAAATAAAATAAAAAGGTTCATCAACAACTATATATATATGTTGAATTATTCTATATATATGTGTGTGTGTATATATATATTTATATATATAATATATATATAATTGTGTATATATTATATATATGTGTGTATATACATATAATGTGTGTATATATATTATATATGTGTGTGTATATATATATATATATGTTGAATTATTTTTGGGGGGGTCGATGACTTCTAAATTTTTTATATGTCAAAGAGAATCCAGAAGTAGTCTTGATATCTTCTTGTTAAACCAGCAAATTTTAATTCAGTAAATATAAATCAGAGTTAGATAATTTACATTTCCAATAAATCCATGAATGGTGCTGATGATGCTGGACTGAAGACTTAGGGTTTCTAGATTTAACAGGCAAAATACAGAACTCCCCGTTAAATGTGAATTTGAAATAAATGACTACTTTTCAATATAAGTATATCCTAAATATATGAAACAGACTTCACTAAAACATTATTCATTAGTTATTGAGATTCACATTTAACTAAACATTCTATATTTTCTCTGGTGATCCTATAACCACAGCTTAAGTAGCAAAGTTCTGTTTCTTTATAAAAATGTCTACAGATTTATCTGGAGTTATGATGAATTTTGTGAAAACCTGGGTCCTGCGATGAGGTTATTAGAAGATTAAATAAGTCTATTAACGTTATACAAACAGCATTTGTGTATTCATATAAGATAAAAATAGTCACTTTGTATTTTGTTTTTTTCTTTACCTACTCAGGAATAAGAGCACAAAGTTATAATTTTCGGTTCCATGTGTATATCAGTTGAACATATTTTCTATAACTATTAAAGAATTCAATATCCATTGCTGCATGTTCATTTTAAACTCCTAAAAAAACCCCAGAAAATACGAAGACTAATTTTATTTTCTGTTTTCTTACTTTAATTAGTAATTGTGAAAACTAAAGGAGTAATTGCAAATGCTTGCATTTAGGAAATAGAAGAAGAACTGAAATGAATAGAGATGATAATGTTTCATACTGAAAGGTAGGCAGGAAAAATGAGAGCTGTAGAGCTAATATAAAAAAAGGAATGAAGAATGCTTTGAAAGTTTGAAGATAATAATAAAGTTAGTAATACACTATATATATGATATAGTATATACTATATTATATACTATATGCTATAATTACTATAGTATTAGCATATATAGTATCAAAAGTATAGTGCATATAATATTACATTCTAGGACAAGTGATATTAATGGAATGAGGAGTTAGTAGAAATGACATTTCAGAGCTAAATATTATTAGTATGAACAATGGACAATACCCAAGTTTTGTATAAAGATAATTGCAATAAGACCATCTTATTTATGAATCTAAAAACTATAAAAAGACATAGCTAGAAAATAAGTTGTTTAATGGAGATTACTAGTAGAGTGAGAAGGTCTAGAATGAGAAGCTTTTGCTTTACCTTATAAGTCTTTCTTAACTATTGGGTTGATTTTTAAAACATCTGCATTTGTTGTAGTATTGTCTATATAAAAATATTTAAGACAATTTTCAGCCTTTGGTTATAAATTTTTAGCTTAAAAATATTGAAAAAAGAAAGAAAAAGAGAAAGCATGCCCATACAGCATTATCCATATGCAAATATACTTCTGAAAGAATGATTAAATGACAGTGATATAGGAAAACACATGGTATTAAGAAATAGTTATTGTTCTCTGTCTTCACTCCAAATAATAATTAACCCTAACTCTATAATGCACCCCCCTCCCATTATTGTAAATATGGATTATCTCCCTTCAAAACTATAAAATATAACATATAAGAAAGGACTGATGTCTGTAAGGTTAACAAAGACTTGTTCCCAAAATGGCATGGGCAGGGAAAAGAATGGAGGGTGGAAGTGAAAAAAGTTGTCTTGCAGCAGAATTTATAAGAATAATAGCCATAACTGTTATTTGAGTTCCCACTTTGATCAATCTATAGTAGATTCTATGTGTAGCTCCTCTGTCTCCTCCAAGCTGAAACTTAGAATAATTGTCTTTTTCTATATAGAGTGAGAATAAGTCACTTTTGCCTATCCACTAACATTCTAGGTTTGTACCTTTTCCATTTTTCTATATTACTGAGGCTTTAGGAATCTCTCTCTCTCTCTCTCTTTCTCTCTCTCTTTCTCTCTCTTTCACACACACACACACACACACACACTTGCATGCATATACACACAGAGACATCAATCACCTAGCAATCTGTCAGAATTTTTGTGAGTACAAGCACTTCTCTTCCATTCATGTGCCTGTTTGTTTAAATGCTTTTGTTGTTGTTGTTAAGAGTTCTGTGATTTAAACTAAGGAAATTTTCTTGATGTCATCCACCGAGGATCCTAAAAAAAAACTTCTTTAAGGGTCTCTGTGACAGGTAAGCATCATAGTTCCCTAGAGCACTGTTGGCCAGAGCTGTTTTGAGATTGAAACATAAAAATCTGTATTTATTAAAGAAAATCACTCCTTTAAAGTGAATCACCTGATTCCCTGGTTCATAAATTTGGAAATTTGTGGCTTTTTGAAATTGATGGTAGAAAGTTGAAATATGAAGCAATGTAATTACTGATATATACAACAAGAGTTCTTAATAGGAGATCTATTAATAAAATTGTGGTGATTTTTGACTGTAGACAAAAAATAAACCACAATTCCATCTTTGTTTTCATCAGTCGTTAACTGAAAATGTGCATCTCCCTCAAATAGGAATTTAGCAAAAATACTACAAAACCACAGTGTACTCAACCATTAATGATGACTTTGTCATTAATAAAAGCCATGGATACTTTCACATCTGTACTTTTCATATTGAATTAGCTATCTTTAAATATTATGAACTTCATTATTATATTGAAATTATGATTGCTATTATAATAAAACTAGACCAGGTTATTCACTATTTCAGCCAAAGCATATATATGACCAAATTAAAAAATTTGCATATTTTATATTTTAATCCAATGTGTTCAGTGTATCTGGTTTCCATTATAATCCTAGGTATTTTATTTTCTATATTTAAAAAAATATTCTGAGATGGGATCATTGGACTATCACAATTTTCACTGTGTCCAGGGCATAAAATCTTTAAAAGTCTTTCTATTCTAGAGTTTGTTCTAGAGTGGAATAAAGCAATATGCTTACAAAGTGGGTAGAAAGGCAACATGACTATACTGTCACTTCTAATATTACTGTTTAGTAAATACTTCCCATTTATGTACTTAGACTCCTACCACACCAGAAATAATACTCCATAGCTGGTCACTGTAGATCAATTGATAAATAGATGATAGATACATGATAAATATATTGATTTGGAGGAAAAGAGATACAATAGACAAAAAAGGCAAAAGATAAAAATAACCAAAGATTTAAAACGTGATAAAATGCAAAAGGAAGAATAGGATGGACAATAACGAAAACTGATTGAACTAAAGGAGACATTTCTTCCACTCCCTTCCTCAGACAGTAGCTTTATATGTCCCTGATGACTGACTTCTCACAATCAACTGGAAAGAAATCACCCAACACTTCCTTTCTCTCTCAGCTCGTATTTTATTACACTGAGGTTTCTCTGCATTTTGTATTTTTAATTAATTTATATTATTTAATACTTCACATATTTGCAAAATTTCTGTGGTTTAGAATCAACTCTCATTCCCTCAGATACAGTGACTCTTTGTAATGACAAAACTGATACATATTGATAAAAAACCCTAATATTTGTTCAAAATTCATGTTATATATTTATGTGTGTAGTTATTTAGTTCTAATACCATTGTACAGTGGCTTCAATGTTTAAAATTTTAAACATTTTAATTTAGTCTTTTGAATCCCCAAAGAATACAACATGTCATTTTAACATGATGCTATTCTAATTTCATTGCCAAAAAAAAAAAAAATCACAAATAACTTTTAACCTACTATGATAGAGATTTTGTTTAATCGGCTCCCTTGTTTGAAAAAAACACAGCAATGTCTAAAGCCCTCAAAAAATACTTTTTCCATGAGAATTTCTAATGGAATCAGAGGGTATAACTGCCAAAACTAGCTTCATTTCAATTTATGAGAAATAATAAATCAATCATTAAAATGGAATCTACGCATGAATAAAATCAAGAGACAAGAACAGTGACAGCATTTTAAGTAAACTTTGAAACAATCCTCAAAAGACCAATGCTTATTGTTTATGCAATGGTGTTTTTAAACAACCTTGCATTAAGTCTCTTTAATTATGCCATGGTTGAGTTACAATTAATATGTAAATAGAAACATAAAACCAGGTTTATCCCATGTAGCGATCTGTACCTGAAAACCTCTCTCACAATCCTCCCCTTGGAAAACCCCCTGGGTTGCTTGGGCTTTCTATTTTACTTTTCCTTTAGCCTGAGCAATCTGGTTGACGAAGTTAACTCAGAGCAGAGTGTGTTCCTCCTCTAACCTTTTTATAAACCTTTAACATCTGGAAAAGCAAAAATTTCCCTATCAGTCTTCCTGTCCACCTGACTCAGTGACATTAAATCTATTTATCATGACTTCAGGTAGGGTTGAATTTTACATGTTTGTTATTTCAAAAAATTATAGTGATTAAATTAATTGTCTCAGATGGGCCATAAAAGCAAACTCTGACCCAAAATTTAAAGACTGTTAACACAGCTCACATATGGTTTATGCATGAGTCAGAAGAAGAATGCAGAATTCAAGGCTACGTCTAAGTATTACATTTAATTATTTGTCCATTCTGTTTTCTCCCTTAATTTAGATTATTTCTGTAAGAAAAATGCAGCTCAGTTCAGGACCCAAGGCAGCTCAGACCCTTGAATCCAAGGGAGCAAGTGCTCTGGGGTGCTGGTGGCAGCCTGGTGAATGCACCCAGAAAACCACTCTGGCCATGAGAGCTGACACAGAGATTTATTAGGCAGACAAATGGAGTGTCTGCTCTCAGGGTTGGGAGTAAAAAGGAGAAAAAAGATGGCGGGGAAGCCTCTTTTAAGTGGTGTAGTTTTCACAGGCTGATGACAATCAGGCCAATAACTGTTGAGGATGCTTGCAGATGGGCCAGTGCATCAAGTCAATGGCTGCCGAGGATGTTTGCAGGTGGACAAGTTGGGTTGTAAGGTGGGAGGGGAAGGGATAGTTGCAGCATGAGGGCTGGGTGGTAAATAATGCAGCTTCATATTATAATTTCAACCTTTGTTTCTTTTCCCATTATGCCAATGCACTGGATATTTGGAATCACCTGATGATTCACTTGGGGATCAATGAGAGAAACTCTTCAAAAAGAAATAATATTAAAAATCAATAAGAAAATAATAGTGATTAAATGATGTTGCTCTGTCCTTAGCAGCCCAGCAAGTACATATCTCCTTTGTCAATAGACCCTGATCCATCACAGGACCTGACACGTTTTCTTTCCCTAAACCAAAAAATGGTACCCAATGTCCTAAATATAGTTTAGACCAGGAATAAAAATGAGACCTAAGGATGGTCCTTTAGAATCTTTTGGGAGAATGTTGGTGATGGAAGATGTGAGAGAGGATCTCTCATCTTCTGGGTCAGGGAGATGAAGCATGTGATTCAGTCATAGTCTGTGTTTCAGCCACATAGAAAAAATCAATAGCTGCAGGAGAGTGCTGGACCAATACACCGAGAGAAGCAGAGACAAGACAGAAATGTAAACAGCAGAAACCCTAGTGGCAACTGGGGTATTCTGTGCTATTCACCAAGTTTTCCATAAATATCTTTAATTCTTCCTGCAATTATTTGAGCTATATTATTATCCTTCAAATAGATCCCTCTGTTGAAGTTTCTTTTCCTTGCAATGCAAAACAAAATTTGGCTAAAGGAAAAAAAAATGAGATTAACAGACATTTTCTTTAGAAATAAGAATTGGAAACTTTAATGTATTTCCGATATCTTTTGCAAGATGGAATAGAGAACTGAAATAATCTTTTCTCAGTGAGTTATGACCACTAATGAGATAAACTTCAGAAAAACAATAGTACTATGACACTAGATAGAATTGCATTTTTTCATTTTTAAGGTAATTTATTTTCTAGAACATAAGGCATATACCTGAGTTATAAATGCCAAAGTTACTAGTTCCTACAAAATATTCACCTTCCCCATTTTTTTTTTCTTTTTATACCAGAGATTGAACCCAGGGTTGCTTAACCACTGAGCCACAGCCCCAGCCCTTTTTGTATTTTATTTTGAGACAGGGTCTCACCAAGTTGTTTAGGGCCTAGCTAAGTTACTGGGGCTGGCCTTGAACTCATAATCCTCCTGCCTCAGCTTCCTGAACTCCTAGGGTTACAGGCATGTGCCACTGCACCTGGCTCATTTTCCTTGAAACAAAACTTTACTGATGTGATTCCAAAAACTATGTTTCCCAGGGTCACTGTAAATAAGTTTGACTTATAAGCTATAAGAAGAAATTGAAGGGAGTTACATCAACAATGATCTTGACTTCTTCGTTGTCTTTTTTTCTTCACATCCAAACTAGAGTCTAATGACTGGGATTTCAACAGCCATATTCACTCTGAGGAAAAGCCCAACAGAACCACAGATATTTTTATCTTCATTGGCTTAAGCTACTAAACCAACCACTGCCTACTCCTTTAATTATCATGGAATGCAAAATGTACATGCTTATCAGTTTAATTCAATTTAGTTGTCACTCTGTTTAAAAAATAAACACAATTCCAAAATAATGCATGTAGAAACCAGGAAAATTACCTTTGAATTCAAGTATCCCTTTTGGTCCACGTGAGTACTGCATATGTGTGCCTGTACACAAAACACAGAGGACAACTATCACCAGCAAGAAAACAAATGAATCCTCCAAATAAAAGAATGCACACTACTTTTGAAAGAGTTGGAAGAGCTGTCACTCATCCATTAATAACACCCCAGTAAAGTTAAGGGTGCTGGAATAATAGTATATATGGAGAATGCCAGATGCCACAGAAGGTAAAAAATGGCATGGTAAGTGACTGCAGACAGAAAAATAATGTATTATTTTGAAAAGCCCCAAACTAAAAGGACAGGATGTCTGAGCCTCCAAGTAATGAACTTGGCCTTCAACTGAATAATGTTTTGTTAGAAAGAATTGCAAATTGTGGTTGCCTTGGAATGAGTAAAAGTAGGTAAAATTTAAAAGAAGAGCTTCTGATAATGGCATCTGTGAAACAGAAAATATTTTATTCGGGGACAAAGAGCAATTGAAAACAACTTTTAAAAGAACAGTGGGAGATGAAACTAGAAATAATTAAAAGGAGCAAAAACTACATATTTCCTTGCTTTTTAGACTTATCAATTTGCTCTCTATGTTATAAATCTTAAAAAATGACTATGCTTTATAATCTGGTGATTTCAGAAATTGATATTAATAAAACACTATACATATACACATAATTATATGTACATATTTTACAGTATTAATTATGTAATTATTTTAAATATAGAAATTAATTTATAGATTTTACACAAATTATTTGACTTCAATTTTATGAAATACTACCATCTTTGAAAATAATGGTTCTTAAAATGTTCCATGGCATGCAAAACTGTTCATTTTAGCTTATGAAATACAAATATTAAAGTTTTTAGCCACTTTTTGATTTTTCCTAGAATATGCAGAATATGTATAGTAATGTACCTAAGTAAGGATGATAAGTATGTCATCTATTTTACCAAAAAAGAAGACACACATTGAATATTTTTTTTTCTTTTATTTACTTATTGATTCATTGAACACAAATGGAGTACAGCTATTGTTTCACTGGTTGTACACAAAGTAGAGTCACACCATCTGTGCATTCATGCATGTACACAGGGCAATGGTATCTGTCACACATTAACACACATTGAATATTAAAGAAACACATGTTCAGAATGTTGTGGAGCTCAGAACAAGAGTGAACTGGGGCTACCATTGTAGCTCACTGCACATAGCATGCACAGGGCCCTGAGTTCAATTCATAGCACCAAAAAGGAAAAAAAAAAAAAAAAAAAAAAAAAAAAAAACAAAAATTTTTAGAGTGTCAAAAGGGGGTTAAAAATATCATTGTAACAATTAAAAAAAAAAAAACCCAAATTAAACATGGCATATATATGTGTATATATACTATATTTTAGACTAACCCCACAAATTCCTAACACACAAATTCTAAATTTCTCATTTAATGTGACTTGTATTTGAAGCATAGTACAATATTCTTCAAAAATGCATGGTATAATAGGGATTTCAGAATCTTTTCCCCAAGTGCAGGTTGTACAAATAAAATATCTTAGCCATTTCTGTACACACCACTCCTGACATTTATTTTAGCTTCTAACAGTCCAGCATAGCAGTATGAGGGCAGCATGAAATCAAGTCATAAATAACAATGTGTTCACCTCTTTGTCATCCAGTTATTAGCAATAATCAAACAGGCTATTTATCTAATAAATTTTTCAAAATTCAAAACTCTTCAATATTGAAAAACTAAACAGAGGCAAACTTTCCAATGCCACTTCTTATCAGTTGTGGATATAATGAACTGTGAAAGACATTCTTCAATTGAAATCTTCAACACCTTTAGCTAACCACCTCTGAAACTTATGGAGGCTAGAGCCAAACTGTTATTTTTGAAATGTCATAAATCAAGTCAACCAAAGAATAAGACACAGAAAATCCCAATCTGCTACATAGCAGCTACTCTAAACTAGCATTTTTATGCAGGAGTAATGAACCTCAACCCCGAGTTTTATAATAAAATATCCCCACATCTGATTTGGTGAGTGTGTGATCAGGAAAAGATAGGGTGGGTATCTACATCAAAGGAAGTACAGGGTTATCCACTGGGTTCCTTGAGAAAGTACTAGAAGCTCTATTTTTTATATTTCTATATCACAGTTGATAACTTATGTGTTTGTTTCATAATGTATAAGCTAGTACAATAGTTCATATTTCTAATGTATAAGTACATAACTATGATTTATCATGATACATACTAGAGATTGTTTTACCTAAATTTAAATTTTCCACTCTTCTTTGGAATATAAGTATAATTTAAACTTACATAACAATGTGATCTACCAAAATACTTCATTTCTCTCTTTCTCTCTCTCTCTCTTTCTCTCTCTCTCGCTTTTTTGTTGTTGTTGTTGTTCTTTAGATCATGTGACTAATGACTGGGCACTGAGGAGTACTCAGGTATATTCTCTGAGCTTTCCTAGAACAATACTTGAGTACGACTTCTCATATTCCCCTTTGCAGTTGTCTGGAATAAGGGAAATTCAGCAGTATCTTAGATCATGAAATTATCTTGAATAATGACAAAAATATATACCAGAGGAACTAGCCCCTTGAATATGGAGTCCTAATAAAACAGCTTATCTTCAAAGAAACAATATGAACTTCTACATTGCTTAAGCCACAATTTTCTTTTCTGATTAATGCTGCTAAACCTAAATATAACTGACATGGAGAAACATAGGTTTAATGTCCCAAAACTTTTACTTATAGTTCCTTATAGTTTGTATGATTACAAAATTTTGGAAACCAACAATATGGGAATGATATGGATAAATTAAAACGTTCTCCAAAACCTGAGTCTTTGGCTGACAATATGAATTACAATGTTTCATAGTATTTTTGTAATTAAATAAATGAAATGGGTGTGTCTATTTTGGATGGGTGGGGTGAACTAACTGTCTGAATACCATAAACTAACTTGTAAGCACTATTAGCAGCTGTGATCTTTCAATGGTAACATACCCATCATCAAAGCTTTTGGATATCAAACACATTGGCATTCAAGTTTTCTATCCCTGTGATTCTTCTTTGTTCTGAGAAAGTAAAGAAATAAAACTTCTATCATCTGTGACATCAGTCTAAATTATAGTTTCATGTGATAGATTAGCAAGAAAAACTGCAGCATTTGCAAGAATTGGGAATGGCATTTCAAAATTAAGATTTCATGCATACAGCTCAAAAGCTACTATTGAATATGAAATTCTCAGTTACTCTACTATATATTTATGAATAGCTATAAATATTGGAATATCTTTGCTTAGTACCATAGTTTTTAAGAACAGCCACTGAGATTTTTGGATACTCTTTAAGTAATTAACAGTGGAGAATGCACTAGGCATACCAACCACGTAAACCCAATGAATTTTGCTTTGAATCTTAAATCTGCATTTATCATTCTGCTTTTTTTTTTTTTCAACTATTGGTCACCTTACAGTTTTTTAGCAAAAATATTTATGGTGGAGAGTATGGATGTTCCTCACAAAACTGAAAGTAGAACTGCTATACGATCCAGCTATACCATTCCTGGGTATTTATGCAAAAGATTTAAAGTCAAAATACTTTAGAGATAATATGCCTACCCACATTTATAGCAGCAGAGTTCACTGTTACCAAGTTATGATATCACCCTAGGTGTCCAGCACCCATGATTTTATAAAGAAAATGTGGTACATATACACATTGGAGTTTTGTTCATCCGCAAAGAATGAAATTAGGTTATTTGTAGGAAAATGGATGGAACTAGAGGGTATCATGTTAGGCAAAATAAGTCAGACTCAGAAAGACAAGTATCAAATGTTTTCCTTCATATGTGGAATCTGGGGGCCAGGGAAGGGCATTGTGAAGGCAGAAGGGAGACCCCTAGGTAGAATAAGGTGGTTAGGGGAGGGAGGAGAGGAGGGTAAGGAGAGGTATTAGGGAACAAAATTGGTCAAATTATATTAGATGCTTGTGTGAATATGTCCACCCTCCATTCTATACAATTATTATGCACCAATTAAAAATCAGTGAAATAAAATGTCACATATTTATAAAGAAAAAGAAAGAAAATTGAAGCAAATTAATTATAAAGAGGAAAATCATTAACTTTCAGATTTATTCACATAGGAAGGATGTATGAGTGAGGTATGAGACAATTACTTCCATAATTACAAAAATAGACATTTATTAAATAATCATTCTTTAGGGTCAACATTATCCACTTGTGGTGACCATATTAAGTGGGCTAACCCTATCATTGCCAAATTTTCCCCTGCCTTAAAAGAAAAAAGTCTCAGAATTTGAAACTACAGAGAAATAGTTTTGGACATTATTTTTTCTTGAAAATCTGTTGAACAATCCATATAGAAAGAGTTTCTCTCACTCTTTAGAAATCGAGAATAGATGAAAAAATTATTTTTTTAAACAAACAATCTCATTTTACATAAGTTTAATAAACTTTAGAGGAATAGCATCTTAAAGCAATTCAATTTAAATATTTAAGATGCAAATAAAAAGTATTGCTAAACAGTCTAATAATTTTAGACAATTCAATGTCATTATTATTCATGAGGATGGCCTTCAGTTCAATAGTCTCGCTGCAATTGTTTATTGTCTGGGCAATAAAAGATATGTCTCCTAGACAATTGTGCTTCAACTCCCAAGCAATTAATATGCCCTGCTATGGAAATAAAATATGCAATATATTACCTTAGGAAAATTCATACTATAATACGTAACCGTGTGTGATGTTAAAAACATATATATATATATGTATATATATATGTTTACATATATATATCATATATCTCACTGAATTATTATTTTTTGCTGTAAGGGCCTTTGCATTTTATTTGTAGAATTAGAGATTATTACAATGTCTCCCTGATGAAGTATAGACAATAAAGTATGATGGGTCTCTGATTTGACTGTGGAACTAAAGGAGAAAGTGGGTTTTAAGATAATCATTTGGTTTTCATTTATCTTTGTAAATGTCAGAGTTTATATGTTGCTTCCATAGCAAGTGAACCAGTTTGGAGAGCCTTCTCCACAGTGAGATGCTTGCAGTTCTGGTCTGACAATAGATGGGGCTGTGTTTATTGAGGCACATGAACCCTGAATCTCTGAGGACTTGAGGGTTCAAATGGAGCTTAACTGACCTCATTAGAAAAGGAGAAGTTTGCTGTTGTTTATCTGTGTAATGAATGTTCCCTCATCACTGTGGGACTTAAGCAAAAAGGCAAACATGGTCCATCACTTTTGAAACATGTTATTTATCCTTTACTATTCCCCAAAGATGGAGGCAAGCAGATCAGTTCTGCTTCTAGTCAAGGAAATGCTGAAGGAGCTCAATCTGCATCACAATACCTGTCTTGATGTGAAGGAAATTATATATACCTATATATATATATATACATATATATATATATATTTGGCGGCCTTGAAGAGTTTGTAGCAGTCTTAAATTGTACTTCTGAGAGTTGTATTTTTGAGAATTATAGAATATGTGACATGTGTTCAATTTGTGTATGTCAAAGAATGTATGACAAAATCTTCTCAAGTTAAAAAAAAACTTAACTGTTGCTCATTCTGCCTCATTTGTAAAATTTTCACCATTCATTATAAGCTTAAATATTTGAAGATTCTAAGTCACCTAGGAATCACCAAGTTGTCACTTGCCATGACAAGCTGCCCCACTTAACACTTAGCACCCAGGTGGGGTGTGGGGAGGGTGTACATATTTTCTTCTTTTCAAAGATATTTACATAACTCAAAGAGGAACACTGAACCAACTCACTTTTCTACTTTTATTTAGTTTTCATGGGGTGAATGAAATGTGTCTAAACTCCTTTTTAACAATTTCAATTTTATACAGCCATTACTATGTCATTTAGTTACTTGTTTTTTTTAGAAAAATATTCCAAGGGCAGTGTTTCGATAAAGTCCTAGTACAGTTGGGAGAGAAGTGAGCACTAATTCTTAACTTAAAGATTTGTGACATCTTTAATTTATGAAAACATCTTAGGTGAAATTGAAAAGCCCATGCCCCCAAAGATTCACTATTCTTTCCAGCACAGAGTGTTATTTTAATAATAACTAATTAAGTTAATAGTACTCATTATGTCATTGAACCATGAAATTATAAATCTCTTTCCTCCCCTTAGTCTCATTGACCAGAATGGTTGAACAGCCTGACAGTTTACAAACCCTATCAGCAATATTCAGAATGTATTGTATCTTAATTGAATTGATTCAATAAATAAAATATAATTCTAATCAATAACATTTTGCATCAGCACTTTCGATTCCTTTCAGTATGCTTAAACAATTGATTTCTTGACAGCACGTAATCTAGTATACACACTCCAAATTGGTGTGGAAGATCTGCAGTTGTGAGAGAACTATTCATTCTGGTATTGAAGTATTTTGAAACTCTTTTAATTACCTCAGAATCTTTCCTGACAGATAATTACAGTATATAAACTCCCTACCTCACTCTCTCCACATTCATGCTAAGAACTTTATCAAGTAATAAAGTTTCTAATATCACTATGGAGGTGATTCCTTTAACCCATCTCCAGTCTTCTGCTAGACACCTTGAGCTCCAGTTGTCTTCTGGTTATTTCTACCTGGGTAATCCATTAGCACATTGACCTGTCTAATAAAAACCTGTTCTTTTTGCACAAATCCTATTCTTCCTCCTGGTTTCCCAGGAGTCACTAAAACTAAAAGCCCAATGTAGTCTTTGATTGTTTTCCTTTTGGATGTGTTCTTTGATCATCTCATCCATGATGTTGTGTGTGCCCTTCTTTAGGTACCTGCTGAATTCTCTTGAATCTTGCTTCGTAAAACCATTGCATTTGCCCTTTGTTCTTCCTTTGTCTGGCTAAATCCTATAACCCCTGCTCAAGTCACAGCATCTTCCCTCTGAGTACTAATACCAGATACAATGCTCCCATTGCACTGCAGCCTATGTGGGGAACGGTGGTTGTAACATTGTCATGGTGGGATCAGGCTCATATCTGAGCAAGGAAGAAACTCACCAGGTTTCTCAGTTTGTACCATTCTCTTGTCCTTACACATCTATTATAGTCACTGAGCAAAAGCAGCAATGGCCCAACCCAACACGTAGGTGTTGAGACTGACATCACACATGGTGCACACAAACACACATACTCCTCAACTGGGTATGATAAAATTTATAACTTTCATGGTTGAAGTCTCTGGGGAGAGCAAGACAGGTCTCTCAAGCAGGTCCAAAATGGCTTGAGAGAGGAGGAAAAGGAGACTGGCTTAGAGTTTTTATTATGGATAGGATGTAGGGTTGAGATGAGAGTCACCCTGGGGTGGCAGGCACTTGCCTGAACTCAATCTCCTGCCAGTACCAAGGAAGAGGGTCACTGGTTTTCTTATGCAGATGTGGAAACAAAGGGAAAGGGGAAGGTTAAGTTTTGAAAGCTGTCAATGCTCAAATAGCAAAAAATAGTATTTTCATTGCAAGGCTACCCTATATTCATTTTGCTTTGTTTTTATTTTTGGAGAATATTAGCTTAATATTTTAATTTTAGTTTTATTGGTCCATTATAATATTAGTGGGATTCATTCTTACATATTTGTTCTTTCGTACTATATAATGATATAATTACATTCAAAATTACATTCTATCCTTAGCTCAAGTCAGTCCATCAGTCAGTAGCACTGCGGTATTGCCGACAACTATTCCAGAGTCATTAAACAATATGTGATTAATCAGGTTTTCATCTGTTTGGCCTTCCAAAAAGCTGACAAAAAATTTTTGAATTTTATTGTAATATATATTTTAGGAATTAAATATATCAAGAATCATGCTTTTTAGCATGTTTTCTTTGGCTGATTTATTTCATTTAGTTTCACTTTTTGATAACTCTCTCCCTCTATTTTTTTTTTTTTTTTGTCAATGAGAGTATTAATAAGGAAGGTTGTGTTCCATGAACCACATCACTTTGGGGAGTTTTAGTGAAGATATCAATATCATAGATAGCAGTAGGGATAAACTGAGGCACTGATATTATATCAACTAAAAGGATAATAAGCAGGATAGTTAATCTTAAGTTTATATATAAAACTATTTTAGTATTGTACACTATATTGTTTTATATACTATATTGTGTATGGTGCACCCTACATCAACAGAAGGCTGCAAACCAAAGTTTGTGAACCAAATCCTGCAAAGTCTCCTATTTTTGTAAATAAAGCTTTATTATACACACTGCTCCTTTCCTTCTCAAAAGGCAGAACTGGGTAATAAAGATAACAGAACCTACATCTCCAAGAGCTAAGGTATTTACTCTCTGCCTTTTGTAGGTAAAAGTCGAGGAACATTCATAAAAAGAAATCACTGAATTCATTTTTAATTCTGGAGTCCAATGAGAATATAAAAAAAAATATTGTTTGACTCAAAGAACGACCTATTCTTTAAGAAGACTCAAAGAGAAGTTAAATTCATGTGTCTAATATGGGCCCAGAGACTTGAATTAAAATCTTGATTAAGGAGTCAATTTCTTACAAGCAAATCTGGATGCTTGACACGTGCCACACACAGTAAAGACTCAAAGTGAACCTAGAGAATCAAAGGCCATGAAGCCCTTGATTTGATGAATTCTTAAATGGAATGAAATGGCTGCACCCTTCACAAGGACTTTGCAATTGTATTCATGCAAAGTTGTTACATGCAGACAATTTTCCCCTTTAAATAGCCACCTACGTTATCAAAAAGGAAGAAGAAATAAAGTGAAAGAACGCATCCACTCATGATCCTTCCACAAAACTACTAAAAAGTATCAAAGAAAGGCTGGTATGCTTGAAGTCATTTCTGAACTAAATCTCTAGATGATATATAACATGTCATAGTAACAGTAAGTGTTATCTCGTATCAAATCTCAAAAGCTTGTATTCCATAGTTATGCAAATAGAATTTAGATTAACAATAATATATTCTATATATTAACATGCATAAAATATCAGATAAAATATCATCTTTGCTTACTTTAGCAAATAATGAGCAATATATAATGAAATAATATTAAATATTTACTTATACTTTAATAGCCTCATAGCTTCCTATCCTTATATCCCCTTCCAATTCTTAAGTGCCTCTATCATAAATTATTCTATCAAATGAGTTTTCAAAAATTGAAATTGAATTGTTTTAATTCCATTTGTTACTGAAAATATAGGTCCATTGTTAGAGGAAGAAGAATGTTTCTCAACTATATCTGGTTGAAATATGTACACTTGTGGTCAATACCATTCCAAGCAAAAGACACCTCAGGATTGCTTCTAGTTAAACAATGTGCAAAATCATCAAATACACCCAAGGAAAGATAAGGAGTCATTTTTGGACATAAAATATAATGACTCAATCAGTAACTAAATCCATTTGATTTCACTTCAGATTTCTCAAGATAAATCCATTTCTTCCTCTCTATGGTTAACCTATTTTAATTTAACTATTATCTCTCAGCTGGTATCTATTCTAATTAAATAGTAGAAGACTCCAAATGGGAGGTTCTGTCATTGGTCCAGGCCCTTCTACCTTCTGTATCAGAAGAGCCACAATTTACTGTATTCTTAGGATCAGTGACTCAAAGTGAACCCTTTCCCGTGTAAGTTTCTTAGAAAATTTCTGATAGTCGAGTTGTTGTTGGATGTGATATAAACACGTACAGCATTTTCATACTTCAGTGCCTTGGTTAATGTTAGCTCTTCTCAAACATGTCCCATAAGTATTTCCTTAAAGGCATAAGTTAATGAAAGAATGATCAAGAGGAGTTTGGAATACAACTTTTCTTGACCAACAATCTTCTCCAAACAAAAGTGTTTACTCTAATGTCTGTTATTATGTTTTACAGAAGAACAGAAAGTTACCATTCCATTCCATATGATGAATGTGGTTTTAATTAAGAAAAAACTTTCTAATTATTTATGAGATTATTGTGGCAATTAATTAAATTTATATCTATATATCATCTATATATAAATGATACACACAATGCACTATATTTGACCTAATTATTTTTGACATTTTACTTCACCTTGACCAGGAATGGCCACTTACATGTCATTATATTACCCATGTCACTGAGAATTATTATTTCTAAAGAATAAATGTATATTAGATGAATGAAGCTAATAAAGGAAACTACTTGTTTGATGACTCAAATCCATATTGAAGACAGATGTTTTTCAATATCTTTAGGAAAAACACATTACTATAATTTCTAAGCATTAATGTACTTCTCAGTACAAATCCATCATCTTTTAAATGTGGGGTAAGTATATAAAATTCTCATTTCAATTGCTGATTTGGCAATTCTGAAGCAAGTCCATCTGTTTGAGGGAGGATTAGGAAGGGTAGAAGAGCAAAATTGTGACCAAAAACTTTTCATTATTTGGAACTGCTGTACAACTGGAATGTTACCATTTTTGATGTACTATTTTAATAATTAATACACTTTATTTTAACACAATGTTAGATACAAAATAATTGAGCAGGTAATAAAAAGGGAAGTATACACCAACCCTCTTTCCACCCTCTACTCTTGGAGATTCCTCTCATATTAACCCTTTCATTAGTGTAGCATATTCATTATAATTAGTGAAGAGACATCAGTACACTCTTTTTATTATTATGATCCATGCTTTATGTTAAAGTTAACTTTTTGTATTATGCATTTTAGGGTTTTTGACAAAAAAAATATATTGACATCTATCCACCATTACCATTTCATATAAAGCAGTTTCATTGATGTAAAATCTATCCTCCAGATTGGCCAAGGACAGTGGCACAGGCCTACAATTTCAGCGACTCAAGAGGCAGAGGCAGGAGGATAGTAAGTTCAAGGCCAGTGTCAGAAACTGAGTGAGACCTTAAGCAATTTAGCAAAACCTTGTCTCTAAATAAAAAATAAAAAGGACTAGGGATGTAGCCCGTGGCAAAGCACCCATGGTTTATTCCCCAGGTCCAAAATAACACTCTGTGCTCTTCTTATTTATCCCTCTCCACCTCCCCTCAATTCCTTGGCAACCTCCAAACTTTTTGTAATCTCTAGTTTTACCTTTTCTAAATGTCACGTAGTTGGAATAATACCAGGTAGCCTTTTCAGACGTTTGTTGTTGTTGTCGTTATGAAGCAATACTCACTTAACATTCTACCAGGTCTCTCTTTGACCTGTTAGATCATTTCTTATGAATACTGAATAACAGTCCATTCTATTAATGTGCTAAAATTTGTTTACTTATTCAATTTTTGTAAGGTATCCTGGTTACTCCCAGGTTTGACAATTATAAATAACACTATTACAAATAATCATGAGCAGGGTAACTGTGTGGAGATGGGTTTTTCAATTCAATTGTGTAATATATGATCCAATTGCTGAATTGGGTCATATAATAAGAATATGTTTGATAAGAAACTGCCATGGCTTTACCATTTTTCATTCCAACCAGAAACTAATGAGAATTCATCCCTTTACATTGTAATCTATGATATAATTGGATGTTGTGTGTCCGCTAAAGGCCCATGTGGGAAGGTTTGGTCACCAGGGTGGTATATTTGGAGGTGGTGACATTTTTTAAGAGATGAGGCTTAGTAGGAGGCCATCAGGTCACTGGGGTATGTGCACAAAGATGTGGGACCTCAGCTCCTCCCTCATTCATTTTGCTTTCCAGCTCATGAAGTGAGCAATTTGTTTTACCATGTAGTCCAACTGCTGCTCTCCAGCACACCTACCAGAGGCCACAACTTCTAAAACTGTGGTCCAAGTGAACCTTTCCTGTTTATAAGTTATAAAATTTATATAATTATAAGTTTATAATTTTTCAGGTATGTCATTGCAATCCTGGAAGGCTGATTAATACAATCTGTCTGTTCCTATGTAATGTAAAGTGGGTATGTTGTAAGCAATATGTAGTTGGGTGTTGTTTTCCATCCATTCTGATAGTCACTGTCTTTTAATCAGCATATTTTTTCTCTTCACATTGAAGGCGATCATGCTGATATTGAGTTAATGACTATCACTGACATAAGTATTCTTTGCTGAACTTATTCTTTGTTTCTTTCCTTCAATATTTCTCCTTTTTCTGTCTTCTCTGGTTTTATATTTTTGCATTTCCCCCTCCTGACTTATGAATTATACTTTTTTCAAAAAATTCTTGTGTTTGCCTGAGCATTTGTAATGTACATTTCCAACAAGTGTAAGTCCACTTCCAAATAGCCTTGCACTTTTTCACAACTAGTCTAGCTAACCTAAAGTATTTCCAAGGCTTCCTTTTCATCCCTTATTACATTGCTACCATTCATTTATCTTATTCTTTTGTTTAAACACCTGACACATTGTTCCTACTAATACTTGGCACAGTTATCTATTAGATCAGAAGGGAATAAGAACTATAGATATCTTATTTTCATTTATTCCTTCTATGGCACTTTTTCTTTCTAAATTTAGAACCATGTTTCTTATTTATAAAAATTGCCTTTCTCTGAAGAAACTTCTTTTAATACTTCTTGCAAGGAAACTCTGCTCTTGACAAATATCTGTGTTGTTTTAGAAAGGTTTTATTTCTTCTTCATTTTGGAAGAGTAATTTCACTGGATTCAAAATTCTAGAGTTTTCATTTGTTTGTTTGTTTGTTTGTTTTGGAAACAAAACACTTTGAAGATTTTGTTCCCTGCCTTCTTGACTTGTCCTGCTTTAGACAAGTTTGATGTGATTCTTTTAATTAGTGCCTTTTAGTTAAGGGATTTTAATCCCTCTGTGTCCTTTTAAGATTTTCTCTGTTTGATTTTATGTCTTTTTAGCTCATTTAAAAAAATTATTTGTGACATTCTTTTTAGCTGACTCATAATTGTTTTGTTGGTACATTATATTTATATATAATAGTGGGGTGCACTTTTAATATAATATTCCCAAGTGCGCATTTTATGGGTATATATCTTAATTGTGTTCTGTTAAACTTCAATATCCATGGTTTGGTCTCTAAATAAAATTCTCAGATATTATTACACCAATAATTTCTTTAGATATTTTTCTGTCTTCTCTTTGTGGTATTCCTTAAATCTTTTAAAATTGCTCCAAGATTCTTAAGTATTCTATCCTTTCTTTTCCTCTTTTCTTTTCAATTTGCTTTTCAGTTTAAGAATTGCTTTTCCTTTTTGATAATTTTAAAAATATCTTCCCTTATGTGACCCATCTTTCATTGCATGTTGCCTATTATTTTCATTAGAATACTTTGCATGTTAATGGGTTACTTTAAATCCCTGGTCAGATCTGATAATAACAAAATTTCTGATTATAATATTTGCTTTGTCTATATAGATTGTGCTTGTTCCTGTCTTTTAGCATCTCTTACAGTTTGTTGTTGCTGTTGTTGCTAGTTAGGCATGATGTATTGGGGAAAATTAATCCAGTAGATAGACTTTTATGTGAGGGTTTATGTTTATCTCACTTAGCATTAGCTGTGCTTACTGTTTGCTGTAGTTACAGTTATCAGAAGCTGAAATTTCCTTTGGTATCCCTGTTTTTGTTGCCTTGTTATCTGTAAGTTTCCCTAGAAATTCCTTCTTCAGTAGAATTAAAGCTTTGCAGTTACATGAGCTCTAATCCTCTGTTTAAATACAGGATTCCTATGGTGGTAGCAAGGTATGGAGAGAGGGATGTGTTCCATAACCCCATATTTAGGTCTCAGTCTTTTAGTGGTTCTGGGTTTATGGGCTGTGACCCTCACAAGTGTTTCTACCCCCAGGAGAGTAGGAAGGCTACAAAAAGCTAGAGCTGGTAATTGTGCTTCCCAGAGCACCTAAGGCTCTAGAGAAATCCCTTCTCCCTATCTTTTACAGAAAACTCTGGGGATATTTCAAAATGGTTTACTTTGCCCTCTCTCTGACCAAACTTAAAGGGATTTTCCCTCAGATTTTTACCATGAAAACTTGAAGAGACCTCTGAAGGTAAAACTTGTGAATGTATGGGCATGTCCCTTAGAGATATTAATTCAAACTAGTCCACACTCAGTCTCCAGCAATACATTTATGTGCTGCTATCAGTGTCTGGTTCTATTGGCTTCTGCCTCAGTTAAGCTAATCAAGCAGATCTGCACTCTGTATTAGCCTGCATTAGCTGTATCTCCAGTTTCTTTTCTGTTTCGAGGACAGGTGGTTTGTTATGTAATCTTGAATTTATTATGGATGGATCTAAGAAAAACAGTTAATGAACTAAATTTCAGCTTGTTTAGCTTTCTTTCTTGTTATAAGAATTGAAATTATGACTTCCAGTATTACACCAATAATTACACCAATAATACCTTTACATAGTAGAGAAAAAAATCAGTATATACTTTAACCACTCTATACTTTTCATATAGGATATATGTATACTTGGATATATTTAACTGTTCCTCATAAGCAGAAATCAGAAATCCATATATATGCACATGTATATATATATATATATATGTAAATTCATATACATATATATAAATGTACACACATATATATGCATGTGTATGTATATGGATTTCTGATTTCTTCTCATGAGGGAAACAAATATATATATATATAATACTATATATTTATAACGAATAAATGAATTGACTAATAACCTGGTCCAGGCAAGTCATGAGAGAAAATTAAAAATATATATACATATATATGTGTGTGTATATATATAAAATATATAAACTTTATATAACATGTACTTTATATAGGAAAAACATTTTATATAGGATATATTCTTTAAATACTGTGCATACATATATGTGTGTGTGTGTGTGTGTGCATGTGAGTGTGTTTAAGTTTCCCTCATGACATAATTCATTTATTCATTCAGTATTCATTAAGCTATAGCCAATCAAGTAAGCAAGCTAACAAAAATCTATGAGTGTTTATCATGGACCAATATTTTTACTTGAGAAAAGAAATACACAAATTAAAATATGGTTCACTTATCTTTCTCATAAACTAGATATTGGAGGGCAGGCACCTGTCTGAGACAGGTATATTCCTGATAGCATAGATGAACACATCGTGCAAGTGACTCAATTTCAAGTGATGAGAAACAGCTTTCTAGATTCTGATATGAGCTTGAAGATATATTCTGTTACTCAAGTCAAAGAGGATAAAAATGAGGTCTGGGCATGAAGAGGGCAAAAGATCCAGAAAAATGATGTAAAAGATATGGATGATAATGTAGCCTGATTTTTATGTCCAATACATGCAGAGAAAAGATAAAACACTTTTGGGTTATCCATTCAAAAAGGAAGACCTTCCATACAAAAATTTCCTCAAAATAATTAAATGCATGTACCCTACTACCAATAATTTACTTCACAGTAGACCTCCAAGAAAGCAATCATGTCCATATTAATTAAGAGATTATCAAAATCTGAGAGACTCGTGGCTTTACATTTTGATCAGCAGCATGCAGAATGCTTCTGAAAAAAAAAAATGCTAGCCAACAAATCAGGACATAGTACGTCTCAGAAACAGAATCATCTTTTACTTGATAACTTCAGGTTTGTTCTCAGAAGTGTATATTACCACAACATTGTGGAGTTTTACAATGCAAATCCACAACAACTCTACAAGGTCCTTCCCGTGTAAATGTCTTCAGATGCATAATCAGGCACAGAAAATCAAAAATATGCCTGGTTTGTTACACAGAGCAGGGAAGAAGTGTTTGCTTAGATAGATTCTGTGCACCATCTGGGAGACAAGTGCCTGGTTTTGCAACAGATTGCATAATTTTCCTGTAGAATCTGGAGAAAAGCCCTAACTGCTTTAATAGAGAGTTGATTTTACATGCCTTTAATCTTCATTTCAGTTTGTCTTAAAGGCAATCCATATGGTTGAATGGCAGAAGTAGTCATTAGCTTAACACAGTGTTCAGGCTTCCATCTTTCTGTGGGAGACATGCAATATTTCACCTGATAGAGAGTTAGTTTTCATTGCACATGGCAATTAATCTTTTTACTAGCCAAGCATCTACTGCATATATATGCCATTTGATTGATTAGATTAGAAATTTAATGTTACAGTTCATACATTAGTAATATTTCAATATAACACGTACCAAGGACTCCTCTATCAATAATATGAGTGGATCAAGAGCAGCACAAATTAGCACCTGGAGCAGAAAAGGATGACCTTGGCAGCAAGGAAATACTTCATTCACAACGGAGAAATCTTAGTGCAAAGTTCATCTTATTAGAAGCTCTGTGTGGAACCTGTGGCTGGAGGGTACATGGATTCTTCACAGGCAACAAAAAACATAAAAGCAGATGGCAAGACACAAATCCCAAATGGAAGAGACAGACCTATTTCTTTCATGTACCTATCTCTGTACACCTTTATTGGCAGAAGTAGAAAGTAAAGCATTTCAGCATCAGGTAGTAAAAGTTACAATTAAAACTTCCAACAGATAAACAGAGTTGGGTATGTAGAAGGAAGGAAATGTTCATTATATCCTGGTGATAGTTTCTGAAATAGAAGAAAAATAGAACAGCTTTCTAAACTGAGCTAAATTCTTTTCAGTCCTAAGGTTTGTACACCTATCACAAAAAGTGACCTCTGCTTTTCTGTCTATAACTGAGAGGAAAAATTTAGGGTAAAATGTGTTTACATTTATTTAAAATAGATTAAACCATATGCTGACTTTAGAATCTTACATATGTTACCAAATATGATCTGTCAACTGGTATATACTAAGTTAAAGCGATTCACATTGGGAGGGATTGAATACTATAATATTTAATCATATCCCCAAACTCATAAATGTTAATTTGATACCACAAGATTAAAAATATTATTCTACAATGCAGACTTATTTTCATCTTATGTCCTCTTCCTTTATTTCACCTTGATTTTCCTGCAGAGCCAAATGAATCTTAGCATTAGGTTTTTGAACATGCTCATTCCTTACCTATCATCATTAAATGGAAATGCCCAGGCCAAACCAGAGATCCCAGGAAGAGAATGAGAGATACATGGACCAGAGATGGGTCACTCCAATAGTTTCAATCAAGTCTACCCTAATTAGCTAACAGTCAAACTCCAGATATGCAAACCAAGGGAAAAGCAGGAAAGATGCCTACCTGACCATGACTAATGGCTGAACAATAAATGCTTCTTTTGCTAATGGAGTTTAGGGTTGTTTATTGTACAACATTATTGCATAATACATAAGGAGGTTATAAAGGCCAACATTTGTTAGTAATACTTGCAAATATGATAGTCTCTGCTGTTTGCTCTATTTCTGTTTCACCTATTTATCTTAAGAATTTCTGCTGGGTAAGGGTATGTGGTATGGTATTTAATAGAGAAGTATTCATAACTCTTATATCATCTTTATGAACTGTGGCCTTTAAGTTCAGCCTGAGTCCATCATTGTGAACAGAATGATAGCGATTTTTATGGACTTAAGATAATCAGGATGTATGAAATTGTTTGACTTGACAATACCAAGTATTGCTAGCAAGGAAGAAATGGGGAATGGATGCAAAAGAGATAATAAATACCAACCAAGGGCTGATAAAGCCCAACTGAGCAGAATGAATGGATGAACAAATGAATGAATGAGTGAGGAAGTAAGTATTTTAAGGCTTAGGCAATATTAGTTTTGTCCTTTAAGCACAATTTGAGTTTTATCTAATGGATATTGGTAATAACTAAAGGATAAGTAGGCTAAAGAAGTTTTTACCCTGATGTATTAAACAGATATAATATGCAGTGATATGATCATGTAATTAAGTTAATATTTTATTTAAGTTCTATTATTATGCTTAAGAGAGGGCATTATAGCTTAAACTCTACAAAGTGGTGGTTCCTCTGCCTGAATGGTGATGTGCATTAATTTGGGTATTTAATGTAGAAGTCAGTCTGCTGAGAAAAGATTTCGCAGTCTATTTAAACTTGTTTTAATTTGATTCCCAAGTCATTCTTTGTGTCTATAATGTGGAACTGCTTAATAATCTGTAGCAATAAAGCAAAGATTTGGGGACAGATTGGTGTCTGAAGTACCTCTTGAATACATACCATAAACCACCCAATGGTTACAAATACAGTTTATATGAGTAAATGAAAAGGGACGATGGATGCAAATCAATTAGCACGTATCATTCAAATTATCAGCCTAACAGCCAAAAACCTTCAAAAAGTGTCAAGCTAAAATAGTAAAATCAAATTGTTAATAGTCAAACCTTATTAATCAACTCAGCATCTAATTATTAGTTTGCGAAGATTGTTAATGATCAAAGGGATTTATCAAAATATAATATTAGACTGATAATTAAATGAATATCTATTCAATGATAAATTACTACTTAAAATTAACTGCAAGATTAGATAAATCTTGACTTGATCTGAAATCTGCATTCAAATTCTTTAGGAACTATATGGGAAGGGTTGCTACTTATGAGTAAAGACAGAAAAGAGCATCCTTCATGTATGAAAGGCTGTCTTCTTATCACAGAGAACACCCTGATCAAGCTGTTTGGAATGTGGGAGCTGAGAAATCCCTGGAGATTAAATTAAAAAGTGTCTATGTGGCCTGATTACCACAAGTTTAAAATGTGTGAAGTTAAACTGATGCAAGTCATTAGAAGAGACCAGTTAGTACCCACGATTTTGAGTTTGAATCATAGGCATGACTATAAAGCTGATTAAAATGGGAGTTCCACCATCCCACAGGACAGAGCAATAAATCAAGCCCTCCCCATGAGCTAAATGCAAGAATATTTTCTTGTGCAATTTTTAGACAGACTAGATGTAGAACTTGTAATGCCTTGAGGTTCCTTGCAGTCTTGAAAACACTAATAATGCAATAATAATAAGTGTGTTGGTCTATGCTCACTGTAGATTACTTATACAGTATGGCAGGCTGCCTGGCTCTCCTAAATTTTGCTCATGTATGAGCTTGTTTATCTTTTGCAACCAGTTTATGAAATCTGAAATATTATTATCCTATTTTACAGGTGAAAAATCCTTGGCACAGAGATTCAGTAACATGTCCAAGGTCAATTTACAGCTAGTAAATCAAGCAGCTGGGATTAAATTCCAGGTAATTTAGCATCAGAATTCATACTCTTAAAGTAGAAGTTTATGTTCTACAATTCAATATTCCAAAATGTAACTTGGAATATTTAAACTCCCTTGTGCCAATCTGCATGCCAAGATTGGCTTATGCTTTGAAAATACATTGGCCTTCATGAGGACTCACGTTTGATTTCATGACAACCTGATGAGAAAGGTAGAACACTATGGATGGTATAGCTTAAGTTAGTTTCCAAGACAATGCAGCTAGTTTCTTTTGCCTTCTTCTAATTTTTGTTGGATTGCTTGTTCCTTTATTTTATCTATTTTTATGATGGTTTACATTTTTGTCTCACCTTGTTCCATATGAGGTTCTTCACATAGCTAGTGAGTTTAAGAAGCACGACTTGGTCCTGCTGCAGTACGGAATTCATGTGGAGTGTTCTGAAAAGGTCAATTTTATTTGTGCTCAGAGACTTAATATATCTGTCCTCACTCCTCTTCCAAATAGTTGTATAACTTTCACTAGGTCCTAAACTATAAGCAAGTGTATTGTTTTCATATAGTCTCTTTCTGAACTTCAGGTTCATTTGTGTAAACTCAAAGGGCATATTAGAGGATATTTGGAGATATTTTAAATTTCAATATTCTAGGTGTTTATAAATGCATTTCCAAATCTGCATGTAGAAATTCAGTGATAAATATTCATTAAATACTAGAAAAGTAAAACAAGCAAATATGCCCTTTTAGTATTTTGTTTTTATATGCTTTTCATATACCAAATAGCTTTAACACAAAATCTGTTAATATGTTAATTTTCCTGTGTGTTCCTAGTGGATGTAAAGTCTACCAAAACCTTTTGTTTCATCATTTCTTTAAGTAATCAATCTCTAAATTATGAGACTGGCCTTTGCCTAGGAATGTAACAAAAATAAAATGTTTAGGAAATGTTAGAAAATATATCTAAAGATAAAATCAATGCAGATACATAAAAGTAAATGTGTATGTACATTTACATTCAGTTAGTGGGAAATTTGGACCTCATATTTAGACTAATATATAGAGTCTGGCACATATATATAATCTGATCTAGATATATATATATAATATATATATACATATGCATGATATATACATATCATATTATATATGATGTGTATGTTTTTAACGTGTGTTTTTTAAATGTTTCTCAGGGTGACTCTCGTTGATGAAAATGGAATGTACGACTTGATTACTACATGGTTGTTATGGTTGAAATCCCAGATGTCCCTCCTGGACTCCTGCTTTGAAGGCTTAGTCCTCAATGCAGTAATGTTCAGAGATGGGGCTTTTAGAAAATGATTGGACTATGAGGGCTCTAATCTCATTGGTGGGTTATTTCATCTAATGCATTTATCATTTGAATAGATAATAGGGAGTCAGTGGACTGTAGATGGCAGGGCAGAGTTGGAAAAAGTAGGTTACTGGGGACATGTCCTGAAAGGGTATATCTTATCCCTGGTTCCTTTATCTCTTCCTCCTCCTCCTCTTCTTCTTTTCTCTTTCTCCTCCTCATCCTCCTCCACTCTTCCCCCCCCCCTCCTCTTTATCCCTCTCCCCACCCCTCTCTCTTTCTTCTTGGCTGCCATGACCTTCTGCCATGATGTTCTGCCTCTTCTCAAACCCAAAGGAATGGAGCCAGCCAATCATGGACTCAAACCTCTGAAACTAGGGGCCAAAATTAATCTGTCTTCCTCTAAGTTGTTTTTCTTAGGTACTTGTCACAGCAACAAAAAAACTGACTAAAACAATGGTTTATCAACATAATGCCAAAAGTACTGATTACAGTGAGAAAATGGACAATCTCATGTAATTAAGTCCACTGAAAATTTTGGTTATTTCATAATGCAGATACAGGTATAGGTCAGATTTTAGTAAGCTGAAACTAAAGGATGCAGGATTAAGTTGCAATTTCATTTTAAAGGTCTGAAAAGAGCATTATGATCTATTGTGGCAAAGGCACTAATCACTGAGGACCACAATGATTGCTGTTTGACAATTTTAATATGTAAGGCACCTGATTAAAATTTAAGGGGCACCTTGAGTATTATTGAAAATAAATTAACTTTATTGAATATTTCTTGGAGTCAGGCTCGGATGGTTGTTTTGCACATGATATCCTATTTAATCCTCATGACAACTTTGGGAGTTAGGTTTCATTACCTAAGAAAATGTTTTGATTTTAGTGAAAAGAATGTGAATTTTGGAATCAGACTAATATAGATTTCAGGTTTCCAATAAGTACTTTTTGTTGATTAACTTTGGCATTATTTTTCTTAGGTGCAAAAGTCGTGTGAACTGAACTGATGTTTTTCTATTTTAAACTTTCACACAATTGTTTTTAGTGTATTTTCTTCAAAATATATATTCTGCCCTTCTATATATAAGTGCTTCAAAGTAGAAGAGACACTAATGCAATGTTGGAAAGGCTGTAGAAGAAATGTGAGAAAAGCTGTAGAAAAAAAGAGGGAGGGTGTTTATATATTAATTTACAATCTGTAAAGACAGATTAATTTTTGAACTAAAATTTAGTGCATTTTTGAAGCCTCTATGGAATGTCCAAAGGCAAAGCATCCTGTTGGGTTGGCTCTACTGTGAAGGTAAGTATCACTCATAGTACTCTAGATTTGCTTCCTGCTCATGCAATCTATTATGGGTTTTAAGTATCTCCAAGACAACCCTCCTCAAAGCTAGGGCTTATTATGGTACCTCTTAATCAACTTCTATGTTTCCACTTACAAGAGCAACTTAGAGAGAGGGGTGGGAGGAAGACAAGTGGCACATATTCTCAATGATTTGTGGAAACAACAACAAAAAAATGATCTCACAGAAGAAGAGATGAAACAGTGGCCACTGGAGACTGAGAAGGGTAGGGAGGGTTAGATAGTGAATAATACAATACAGTAAGAAAAGTGGAATTTGGTTCTGTTGTCCTGATATTTTGTACCATGGTAAGGCAATTGTGGCCTGACAATCTGTGAAATATTTCAAAATAATTAGAAGATTCCCAAGTTCCTCAACACATAGAAATGATAAATGTTCCAGAAGATGAAGATGCTAATTAACTGCATTTGAACATTATACATTATATACATGTGTCAAATTATCATAATATGTACCTTAAATATGTACATATATTATGTGTTGATTTTTAAAAATAGACCCAAAATAAATAAATAAATTTTTAGGGAGTATATTAGAGATAGAAATAGAGATAGAGATAGAGAGAGATAGAGAGAGGGAGAGGGAGGGATAGGTAGGTAGATTGTGGCCAGGCAAGAAGTACTCCCTCCAAATAGTTGCACACATCGTGACATTTATATTTTACTGGCTAAGTTCAGATGATGGTGCCCAATTTTAAGTTGACAGGAAGGAGTAGGAAATCAGCTCTTATGGAGAAGATGTAGGCTAGACATTTCATTCCTTCTTGAGCATTTTCAATTCTTTTAACAATGTACAAATGCTTCCACCTTTTACTAAAGTTTGGAGCAAGGGTCTAGAGTAAAAATATAAAAATTTCAAAGAAAAATTTACTTAGGTTGCCCTCTGACTCATTAAGTAAATATTACAACTCCTAATAACAATTTTGCTTCTTATTTCTTAATATTTTAAGGAGTGAGTTTCCTTTGCCCAAGGAAGTCTTTCAGGAAGTTAAAAGGTGAACTAACTGAGAACTGATAACTGACAGGAAAACCTCACTGAGAATACAGCTGCCTGGATGTAGAATTTATTGCAAGGGATAGATGTGACATTTAAATTGCATTGCTCTCTTCCCATGCGTTTCTGTCAAGATACTTTCAGCCAGAAAATGGAATAATTTTAAAAGATTTTAAAATACACAATATTTCAATATAACATTATAATATGGAAGATCCTTCAGTGAAATTTTAAGTGGAACAGGTTGTGTGATTATTATGATGAATGTCAAAAGTCTGCAGTGTGGTATTTAATACAATTCAGTGAGTGATGAGTTAGTAACATTGCATTCCCTTCGAGGAAAGAAATGGGCAACCAGGAGCTTCATAGGCTGATCATTTCCAATAACAGTATATTTAAGAATAAGCTAGAACAATACATTTGAAAATCTGCTCAGGTGTATTTTACCTACAATGCAAATTTCTCCTGGGAAATAAATAAATTTAAAAGTCAAGAATATTAATACCTTAAAAGAAAGTAACAAAATTCAGAAATAGAAAACAGAAAAAAAAGGTTTCCATTATATTTCTAAAACAACATCAGCTTCTGAAATGCTTGGGCAGAGATAAAAATAGTAATTAATAATCAACACATGTATTTCCACCAAACTTTTCTATTTTTTCATTTTGAAAATCATCAAGCAATGTCACAATTTTATTTTATTTTATGTTTTGCAGTACTGGGGATTGAAACCAGGGTCTTGTGCATGCTAGGTGAGCACTCTACCACAGAAACACAGTCCCAGCCCTCAAATATTATTATTATTATTTGGGTAGTAATGGGGATTGAACTCAGGGCCTCCCACTCAGGAAAGTTTACAATGGTTAAAAGACATGACTCTTTTATGTGTCTAGCACAATTGAGTCTCAATGGTGGATAAGTCTCAAAATACAAATCCTAGCAATTTGGATTTAGAAATTGATTATCCAAGCTTATATTTTAAAATTAATGTGTATATATATGTGTGTATATATAAGTACATATTTATTACAAGAGATAAATGTGACATTTTTATATGTATGGTACAAAATGGAGTAGGCAATGAAAATTTTTGAAGTCTTATCTAGATGATACATTTTCAGGAACCAGCATGCATGTTTGTGATTGTGTGACTATGTGAATCCATACATAATTTCAGATTATGTAAAGCCTACCCATGGGTCCTTGGCCCTGAGCTCAAAGATTACTCTACTATTTTGTGAAATAATTTTGCTTCTCTTGTCCTAATGTATAATAGAATAAACCACGCAATTCACTTAAAAAATCCCCCCTCCACAATGGTCATGAAAAAAAAATAGAGAAATTTGATTTAGAATAACTCAGTGTTCTGCTTAGAGGAAAGAATATGTGAACTTTTTCATCAAGTGACAATTTTACTCTAGCACCTCAAAATACATTAAATATAGTACAGGTACTATCAATTAAAGTGTCTGAAAATTAATTACAACAAGAAGCAGAATCATTCAACTAATCACAGGCAGATCTAAATAAATTAGTTCTTAATCATAGCTTTGAAAGGAGAGAAAAAGAAGGCAACAACAAGAGAATCGAATTGCCTTCCCTTGGGAGAAGACATAATAAAGCATACAATGAGTCAAGGGTTTAACTTCAATTTTGTTGATAAGATCATCACAAAGCTTTAATAATATTATTAATATGTAATTTCCCCCAATCTGGGTTTCAATATAATTTTTCATTGTTTGATAAAGGGACATATTGACCAGGTCTGGTGTGAAAGCTGCAGCCAGATGACAGGGATCAGGAGATAATGCAGAACCATGGGCTTTCTAGTTTCTAGCTCATTTTATTCCCAATTGTGATTGAATTAGGGACAGAGTCTGGGCAGGTAGACAGGGAAGTCCCTTGCCACAGTTGCATACATAGAGATCCCACTCCTCTGAATTCTTCCTTTACAGAGAGAGCTAGAAAAAAGTCATCTCCATTTACGATATGAAGGGCCAGAAACTTATTTAGAAACAGAGGCTGGCATAGTGGGGATATCTTCCATAATGTCCATAATAGTAATCTATCTATTTCTTTCTCTTTCTCTTTCTTTCTTTCTTTCTTTCTTTCTTTCTTTCTTTCTTTCTTTCTTTCTTTCTTTCTTTCTTTCTTTCTTCTTTCTTTCTCTCTCTTTCTCTTTCTCTCTCTCTCTCTTTCTCCCTCTCTCTTTTTCTTTCTTTCTTTCTCTTTTTTTTCTCTTTCTTTCTTTCTTTCTTTCTTTCTTTCTTTCTTTCTTTCTTTCAATACCCTTGTTAGAAAGTTCAGAGCAGATTTTCAGCACTAAAATAGTGACAGGAAATATCAAGTTTCAGCGATGTGTTAATTGGCATAGGAAACTGCAATAAATAAGCATGAATTCATGCATTCAGAGGAGAAATAAGTTCTGGTCGAGAAGATGGCTTTGTAAAGACTTTCATTCTAAGCAGCTTGAGAGTGAAATATTTTATTTAGAAGTCCAAGCCTTCTTTCTTCAGTTTGCTATAATTCCACATTCACTGAATAGAACTAGTGTTAGTCACTGGGACTCAGTTTGTCCCCAGGTTCTGGGTGATTCTGCCTGTAGCAATGGACATCTGGGTAGAAAAATGCCAGATGTATGACAGCTGGTACAGCTCCAGTATCTTCCCCTCCTATAAGGACAAAGATGGCATCAATCTTGGATGCTTCTTAGCCTAAGGATTGGCAGAATATGTTTGCAGGAGGCTTAATGTTCACAAGAAGAGAAGAGCAAATTTTCCAGGCCCCAAACTAAGCCTCCTCCCTACCCATTCTATGCTAATGTCCAAAGTCACCCAGGGTCTCCCACTTGAGTCTGCTTTTCACAGAAAAAGGAAAACAAACTCAAAGTCATCTAGCCTGGGTTTGAATTCTGGCCTTTACACTCCACTACCTTTGTGACTGGTCAAATCATTTAATCTTTCTGAACTTCAGTTTGCTAAATAACTGTTTATTAAAAATATTTGTATGTCAGAGGTTCTTGAGAAGATCAAATGAGATAATTTTCACAGTATCTTAATAATAGAGAATTCAATGTTGTATAGTATTAGTAGTAGGTACTTGCTGGCATTTAAAGATTTATTTATTAAACATGAATATTTATGGTTTTAATTGTGTTAGGCATCATGACTCTGCACTTAAACAATTGCTAATAGTAAACAGAGTGTGTTGAACATCTGAATTTGAACCAGGAACATAATCCTTTCATTTACAATGGTGATATTACACTATTTTTTATTTCCTATGCATATTCCAGGAATAATCTTGAACATATTTTCATATAAATGGTGCAAGGTTAGGGAATGTTGGACACATTAATTAAAACTACTTCTGTAAGCCTCTGCTTCTGTAAGCCTTTCCATAGCAATGCCTCTTCATGTGTGTATTTAAAACATTAGAACAGTTTCTCTGTTCAACTATTTTCCATACAGCAACCAAACGGAGCCATATGAGATGAAAATCTGATCATGGCTGACTGGCTTTACACCCTTTGCCTTTGTAATCAAATCCAAACACCTTACAGGACTAGCAACACCCTTCACAATCAGGCCCTAGCTAGTCCTATATCTTACTTTCACTCTTTTCTATCTCTGGTACTTAACACTGTCTCCCACTGTGTGGACAGTACCTCATTCCCTGTACTTGGTCATTCTTGCCCTTTGGCCCACTCTTTGCCCGGCTAGCTTGGATTTATCAACTCATGTGCCACTTCCATGAACTACACACCTTGGTCAAGTGTGCTGAGAGAACATCCTCTACATGACCTCTCAGAAGTTGTTTCAGATCATCTATTGAGTATTAATGTTATTAATAAATTTATTTCCACATGACCATATGGGCAGGAATTTTTGCAAATTGTTGTACCCAACACCTACTATGATGCCTGGCATGTAGTGAATATTTGAAAGTGTTATATGAATGAACTGTATAGCATTGCAATTTTATGGCCATTGTCTATATCTCTCTCTGTATTTTGAGTTTTTTAAGAACAAGAAGCATTTTCATAATGTCATACAAAAGATGAATCTTGGATGTGGGAAGTTCCCTGAGGGCAGAAACCTGTCTGACTTTGTGTTCAATCTTCTATCATTCACTGCTTAACACAGAAGTGGTCACATAGTAAGTACTAGATCAACATGTTGAACAATAAATGAATTAAGTTGCTTTTAACACTTAGCATGAAAGTGAATGAAAATACCTAAATATCTTTCATTAACCAAGTAACCTATTTTTGTTGTTGTTGTTGTTGTTGTTATTATTATTATTATTATTATTTTGTTGGAACTGGGGGTATTGAGGATTGAACAGGAGGGGCATTGGTGTCACTTTACCTCTGAGTTACATCCTCAGTCCTTTATTTATTTTTTATTTTTTACTTTGAGATAAGTTCTTACAAAATTGCTGAAGATAACCTCAAAGTTTTCATCCTCCTGCCTCAGCCTCCCATGTCACTGGGATCATAGCCATGTGCTACCACATTTGGCCAAAAATACCAAGTTACCTTTTATAAGCACTTATAAGCAGTTCATAGACATTTATTCAAGGCAAGAATTTTGTTTGAATAGTTGTGTTTTTTAAAGTAAATAATTATTTTTGTATACTATAGGTAAACAAGAAAAGACACATTTTGTGAGATACCTTGTGTGTGTAGTATTGTTTCACTCTAATATCCAGGCTAACATGAAAATACCTCAATGGGTTGTTTGGCATTTATTAAGAAATTATACTCAGAGTGAATTTTAAGATGATTAATGTTTTGTAATCTCAAGAAATTAATGATAATGATATTCTCCTATATTTGTATAATGCATTAATCTCCATCTTTGCCAGTTAATTGTATACATTTTTGGTTACTGAACAACAAATATTTTAGGAAAATAAATAGCTTCTCTTTCTGGAAAATAAGACATATGGATGGCTGAAAATATCTTATGGATTTTTATTGAATACATGTCATTATAGGAAATTATAACTTTAGGATGAAATGGAATCCATGTCTTTGCTAGAGGATGATGAAGAAAAAGAAGTGAAAGAGAAGGTATCAAGTGTCTTTTAGGACTTGCTGCAGAATAAATAAGTGAACTATTAATTAATTAACAATATGCCAATATTGCACCAATATTTGAGGCATGGGTTTCTTGGCTTGGCTCCATAGATAAGTATGTGTAAAATGTTGCCCCTGGGATTCTTTTGACTGTTTGCTGAGTTTATTTTCAGAAAACCTCTCTCATGTCAAGCAACTCTAAGCCTAATAGCTTATCCCTTTGGACCCCCAAACAGTATGGCCATTTATTCCCTAGCACCTGTATAACCAAATCTAGGTGAAGATGGACTGTTTGCTAGGTAAGACAGATGATGTCATGTGACAGGAAGGAAAGGCAACCTGATAGGTAACCTCAGTGGGGATACATGAATGGTAGGATGGATAATTCTTAATAGGAAATATTGGCAGTTCTACAAAAATAAGAAAAAAATTGTATTAGACTGGTGAAAAATAACCAGAATATTTGATCTAGCAAAGGGTTTGAGGGTAGGATACCAAACTTAAAACAAAGCAAGTTTACTTTTATCTGTTTTATGCATTGGGCATCTGTATGAGGCTTTTTTTTTAAGAAATTGATTTGTTTCTATTAAAAATGCTTGGAAACTCCTGACATTGATTAGCTTAAGGTTCACTACCAGTTTGAAAATATCATTTCTTCCTCAGAGGTGAGAACAGGATCAACAGTGTTCAAGAAAGAAAGCTAATAGAAAGGTTAGCAGATATGAAATGATTCTCATTGTGGGAGGTAATTATTACTAATTAGTGGATAAAGGTGATGTGGTAGTTAAATAGAGCCAAGATTAAATAGCTAGTGTTAATATCCTCTAACATTTTCAAGTTATAATTACTTGTCCAGCAGCAAAAATTATCCATATGGTTGTGGTCCTTGGTTTGATGTTGCTTTGGGGGATTCCTCAATTAGGTGGGAAACAGTTTCATTTTTCAGAAATGAAAAACTTATGTTCTTAAATTCAAGAATCCATAAGTTTGTCAGATTCTGGTCCTGGGTGTTATTGGAGGCCTAACAGTCATAGAGTAAGGAGGTACTTGAGACTGTGACTTCCCTCCTCTGCCTTGCCAGGAGCAGAAATTAGTGTCCTATGAGAGCCTATGGAATGCATCCACCATCTCTCCACACCAGAGATGATGACAATATTGACAGTAAAGACACTGTCAAGCACCTGCTAGATATCAAGTCCATACATCAAGGGCAATAGGTAAAATATTATTTTAAGTCTTTTCAAATTAGAAGACTTAAAGCAGGTAAGTCAACCACCTTCACTAATCTCAGAAGGCTAGCAAATTTCAAACCTGAGATCATTTGATTCCAAAGTTGATTTTTCCCCCAATTACAATGTAGACTTTTCTACTCAATCCTTGTATATGGACAAAAGGATTCTCAGATATAAGAAAAAATATAGAGTGATAGTTTGTATTTTTTTAGGGTTGTTCTCCTGGCAAGGTGAAGATGGTAAATGAGACAGAATTCTCCCTTCTGATCTTGACACCACCACTAGTCTTCATATAGATTCTCCTCAGGAAAACACTCATTTGACGTTGTCCTTGAAAGGACACTTGAAGTTAATACAGATCTGTGGTTTCAAAGGAGGTTGATAGAACCAAAATAGGAAGCAGCTTCCTATACCTCCCTTAAGTAAAAATGTACAGAGAGTACTTTTCAAAGACAATCTTTCAGAATACAGAGAGGACATTTCTAAATTTAAGCTGCAGAACATATCAGGGTTTAAATATCAGGATCTCCTTTATCTTAAACTAGATAACTTGACAGTGACATTAGAACTGAAGCTCTCTGGCCATGTTACGACTCATGAACATAGTTTTTGATGACAAGAACATTTGGTACTAAATTCTGAATTGATGCTGAATGACAGAATGTCTCAGCATTAATTCACTATCTCTGCCACTAGCAGGTTACTTTTGCAAGCTCAATTTGCTTAATAGGAACATGGCATGTGCCATCCCACAAAAAGGCAGGTGCCTCCCTATGAGCAGAGGCCAGTATTACTTTAGAGAAATAAGAAATCTCGTCTGTATTCAATGAACCAATTATTCAGCCAACTATACATTGGGGAAATTAATTCTTGAAGCAAAAGATTTCATTACATTCATAACTACAAATATTGTTCTTGGATATAAACTGCCTGGCTCACTTGACTCAGTGACCTTTTATTTCGATATATCTAATAGATTTATAATATGTTCTGGGAAGAAGCCTTCTTTTTCTTAAATTGCTCTTTCAAGTTCTTGAATATCAGATGAATGTTAAGTCCTTCCAGAGATAACTGAGAAGTCAAGTATTCCACCTGTTTTGTAGGACTGGCTTCTAACTTGCTTCATACATGCAGAGCATCAGAGAATCTGTGGAGAAAAAAAAAAAAAAAAAAGGTCCTAGGCCTGCCTTAATCTGATAAAGTGAATTTTTTTCCCTATTGGACCTTACCTGCTGCAAGGACTAAGATAATTCTCATTAATGTATATTTTCCAGTGCCTAGCAAACTGTTTATATATAATAGGTACTCATTATATAATTACTAAATTTTTAAAAAGACCAGTTTATCTATCTTGGTGTTTTCCAAAATTTCTTGCAAAAGTACAAATTTTAGATGGTATTTGGATAAATGTTGCTCTGTTAATTTCTGTAAATCAACATATGTGTAATATTTATCACTTTATTCTTGAATGAAAACATAATAGCCATAAAAGTATACATTTAAAATTAGTAGCAAATTTAAAGAAAGTCCAATGAAGATACAGGTGATGTCATTGATGGTAATTTTTTTTTAAGGTGGAATATAGGGAGGACAGAAATCTGTTCTACCCAGTGCTTGGTTCTCCCCAGCTCACCTATCCTTTATAAAGCAAGTCTTTTATTGATATTAATATTACAGAAAATATAATGTGAGTTTCTGAAACCAGTGATATGTGTGGTTCTCTTTTATTCTCAATCACATGAACTCTATGCATGCTGTTACAATGTAGTTCAGTGTTCTCATCTGTTATAAATTGTTATTTTTATAGTTTCTTTATTTTTTTATTTGTTCTAATTAATTATACATGACAGTAGAATGAATTTATGCATTCTGATAGATCATACATAAATGGAGTATAATTTCTCATTTTTCTGATTGTACATGTTGTAGGATCACATTGGTCATGCAGTCATATATGTGCATGAGGTAATGATGTCTGTTTCACTTTAGTATCCTTCCTCCCCCATGCCCTTCCCCTCCCTTCACTTCCCTCTACCTAATCCGAAAAAGTAACTCTATTCTTCCCTATCCCCACCTCCCTTATTGTGAATTAGCATCCACATACCAATTTTGGGAGGTTTGGCTTATTTCCCTTAGCATGATATTCTTCAAATCCATCCATTTACCAGCCAATACCATAATTTCACTTTATGTTCTATAGCTTCTTTTCCTTTTTAGCACTTTTAGCATATGATGTAAATGATAGATTTGAAGGATAATGTTTGGAAAGATATGAGTCATTTGCTCATGAAAGCCTCTTTACAGGGAGGCACAGAGTGTGGAAGGATATTAGATTTGACATTGAGTCAAAGCAGAATTCTTGGAAATTCCAATTTTATTGATTTTTTTTTACACTAGAGAAAGAAACAGACTATTTATTTATATATTTAACTGTTATTTTTCTAAGAAATACTTAAATAGACCCCAAAGCTTTATCTTTCATTTTACTCAAAATTTTACTCAAAGATCCTCCCTGTGATACTTTGAAATAAATTATATAATGAATTTATTAGAAGTTACAGTTTTCCTCTTACTAAAATTGGACTTGCAGACTATGAAGGCCTCTCCCATTATTATTTCTGACATCCATTCTCATTTTTATTTTGGAATATTATTATGAAAGTGCTCATTCCACTGCTGTATTTTTTTAGAAAGAGAGGAATTGTGCATGCATTGAAACCTTCACCAAGCAGGAAGTGTGCACTTGGCAGCCATCTGAAAGCAATACCAAAAGAAGAACTTGTCATTGTATTTTCCTAGAGCAGATAATTTAATAAGGCATTTTCTTTTTCCTTTTTTTTCTCTATTATTTTTCAAAAGGAATGTGTACAATGAATGTGCTCATGGGTTCATCCATTTTGCCACTTTACAACAGCTAAGCATCATCTATTCTCTGTTCCTTCTGGTCTTTGAAGGAGATGAAATGTTTGAAGGGAGTTGGGGTTATTTTAAGGGTGATGAATGCTAAGCACTGTGCCTTACTACATTTGGGTATTTAAAACCATTTTCTAAAACCATTCCCCATATTTCAGCTTATTCTTTTATAAAATGTTTTAAATATTTTGTATGCTTCTAGAGTATAACAAATAAAGTGTGAATTCAGCACATATTTTCCTTCAGTTTTATCCTGATTTACCACCTCCTAAATTTCCATGCATGTATCACTAATAAATAGCCAGAGAAAGATTATACAGGTTGATTTAACATCACATGAAACATCTTCTTTCCCACAAATATGTGTCTCTGCTTTTTAACTCTATAGTTAGAAATTTTTTAAACTATTAATTTAAATGACTGTGTCCAATCATTTATTCTTATATTCCCTATCCTGTTTTACTGAGTTACATACCAGTATACAAGAAATGGTTATTTAGTGTTCTAAAAACAAGTTAATGATTAACAACATTAATTTCCAACTGAATTTCTGTAATATGATTTCAGATTATTTTCAGAAATTTTGCATTATAACTAAGGAAGTAATAGTGTAATATTAGTTAAACTATGTTGATTAAATAGGACATGCAAACATTTGAAAGTTTGATGGACAGTTCTGTATCTTGATTGTGGTGGTAATTACATGACTGTCTACATTTTTCAAAATTTACACAATTGCTTACCATCAAAGATAAATTTTCCTATATAAATTATACCTTGGAAAACAACTAACTTACTAGATTCAAAATACCATCACAGATATCTAAATGTCTCAACACTTTGTCTTTGCATTTCTTTCTGTGGTTCATAGCTCCTGGAAAATGTCTTTGTGCTTTCTATCTCTATGAGTTTGAATATTCTGGTTTCCTCAGTTACATATAACCATACAGTAACCCCCTTATTGTGAGTGACTTATTTCACTTACCATCATCCTCAAGGGTATTCCATGTTGCAGCCTATGTCAGAATTTCTTTTCCTTATTAAGGCTGAGTAATATCCCACTGAGCATATATACCACATTTAACATGTAACCATTCCTCCACTAATGAACATTTAGGTTGTCTTCACCTTTTGGTTATGATAAATAACATTGCCATGTATGTGAATATGCAAATATCTCTTTAAGATCCTACTCTTAATTCTTTTAGTGTACACCCAAAAGTGGAATCACTGGACTACATGGTAATTCTATTTTTAGTTTTCTGAGGAACTGCCATGTTATTTAAAAAAAAATTAATTAACTTTTTAATTTGTTCTAATTAGTAATACATGAAAGTAGAATGCATTTATACATTTTGATAGATCATACATAAATGGAGTGTAATTTCTCATTTTTCTGATTGTACATATTGTAGGTTACATAGCAGTCCCATCATTTGACATTACCATCAGGGGTGCACAATGATTCCATTTTCTCCATATTCTTGTCCATATTTCTTTTCTTTCCCTCTTTCCTTTCTTTTCTTTCCTAATTTTTTTTTAACACTTATTGACCTAGTGAGTATGAATTGGATCTCATTTCGGTTTTAATTTACATTTTCCTGATTAGTTATGTTGTTGGAGCATCTTTTCATATGTTTATTAGTTCCTTTGTCAAAAAAAATCGGCTGGCTATAAAAACCTGGGAATGCTTCAAGGTTCTCTCATCTTTTCCATTGATTTATATTTGCTACATAGACACCAATATATATTATGTCAGTGCTATGCTGGCCTGATTATTACAGTCTTATAGTAAATGTGTAAGTCAGATAATGTATCCTACTTTGTTCTTTGTGCTCAGGATGGCTTTGACGATTTAGGGCTTCTGTGGCTCCATACAATTTTTGAGACTGATTTTTATAGGAATTCTTTTTAGACAATGATTTTTCAGATATGTGATATGGAAATATTTTCCCGTTTTATGAGTTTCCTTTACACTCTGCTGATAATGTGCTTTGAGGAACAGGGGTTAGCATGAATCCATTGATCCATTGCTTTTTTTTAAATACTTTTCTTGGAACCCAGGTACACTTGTATGATTTGCACTATTATCTTCTACTGTTCTGATGCTATTACAAGAGATTTGAATGATTCCAACTGAGACTGCATGTTTTACAAAGATTAAGATATTTATATTCTGACCATTTGCAGGAAAAGTTTGCCAGTCCCTGCCTTATACACTCTGACTCGTGTGTCTGTCTTCCTTCCTTCCAATCTATCACTGTCTCCACTTAATCTATTCTACCTATAAACTGGCCTTCCTCTTTTAACTTGCAACACATCAAGATCATCCTACCTTGGGGCTTTGAACTTTCAGACTCCTTCATTTGTAATATTTTTTTTTTCACAGATCTTAAAGTAATTTACTTTTTCACTTCATTGTGTTCTCTGCTTAAATGTCATGCCCTCAGCGATGAATGCTGACACCAGTTAAATATTTCAGAGTGCTAGCATCTTAATTGTATTGTATACTACTCATCCTGAATAAAAGGCAGTGCCAAAGGTGCTTAAACATGTGTATGTATTGTATACTTACACATCTGAGTTACCATTTCTGTAAGAAGTGAGCATCACGGCCAGTATATTATGTACCAATTTACTGAAATAGTAAAACAGCAATGTTTCCCCCTATGTCAAATATTAAGGTTCTATAAAGAAAAAATACCAAGAAAGAAAATATAATCTGAACTATTTCCCTGGATAACTGTTGGAGCTATTTTGAACTACTATGTGTGGGAGAGGCAGTGACTTTGGCCTTGGGAGATAGTTAGGCATTGATACGGAGGAGAGTAAAACAAACATGCTGAGGAACAGATAGTGCCTACCCATCAACAGCCAATGTCTCAGAGCTCTTGCCACGGTACCAGGAGGAGTAATACATGAACAAAGTCATCTGTTGTTTGTTAATGTGTAAGTAGCTGAGATTCCCTGGGAAAATAAACCCACAGAACAGAGTAAGAGAGTATCTGAAAAACACCACTCTTTGACAGGAAGACAGCATATAGGAATGCAGATTTCATCACAGATACATAAAAATCACAAGACAAATTATTTTAAACTGATCTCATAAATATGCCACAAGAAAAAGGTAATTAGTAACTAACCTGTTTTTTAAAAAAAAGAAAATGCAGAAAAAGCAAAGCAGAAGGGTTATGTGTTAAAAATATAGCTGGGGAGCTGGAAATGTAACTTGATGGGAGAATGCTTCCCTAGCATGCACAAAGTCCTGGGTTCAATTCATAGCACCACAGGATTTATCTTGGACTTAAAGCAAGATGGATGACTAGAGGAGCGAGCAATATTTCCCTCCCACAAAACAGGATCAAAACAAAGTGTGGACAATCATGACTCAACTACAGAATTTGAGGGAGAGCACTGGAACTCAGTGTAGAGAAAACAGATGCACAGGATGTGTACACTCAAAACGGCCTTGTGAAGAAAGGAATGAAGCACTTTGCATCTACTACTGTGTGATCCCAGTTGGGATCAGTTTGGAACCAGAGGACACTCCAGTGAAAGTAGAAGGTAAAGTTGGAAGCCTGGCAAGCCCTCATTAATGCCATGGGCATGCATTGTTTCCTACTGAAGAGATTCTGCAAGCCCTGAGTTCAGTTTACAGAGCTATGAAAGAGTATGCACCACTGCCTTACTCAAGAGAAGAAGCTCAGTCCATGCTGTGCTCTCCTGAACCCAGACTGCTGTGTACAGTGAAACTTTCAGACCAACAAACCAAATTCATGGAGGCTAATGGAGATCCTGCTTCCCCTATTAAAGGTGCTGTGCAGCACTCACCTGGGCCTGCCAGAGCAGCCCCATCCCTATCCAACTTTCAAAAAGTTATGGGCTTGCTCACCTGTTCCTGCCAAAATGACCACATATGTCCCATCCAGAATGATAGCAACTAGCAAAGCCCCAACTAACAGAGCTAAATCTTAGGTGGAGCAATCCCACTAACTCCTATAGACCAAACCCCTGGGACATCCACAATCATTGTTGACATTGACTAAGCTTAAGAAGCTGCATGGAAACTTCATTACTGTGCCCACCTGGAATCAAAACCTATGTAGTCTACCCAATCAACATCCTAGCCTACATCTCCAAAAGAAAGCAGTTTTACTATGAAAGTCACCCACAAATTATTAGAGGAAACTATTCCACCAGATATGCAAATATCAATGCAGAGAAATAAAAGGATGAAAAAGAAAGATAAGAATATGCCTTCGAAGAACAAAATAACACTCGAGCAACTAGCAACCACATTGAAAAAGAGAAAATTTCTGAACTGCTTGAAAAATAATTAAAATAATAATTTAAGGAAACTCAACAAGACACAGGAGAATCCAGACAGATTATTTATGGCAAAAATTTCTTTCATAATCTGAAAGAAAAATTCAGCTAAAAAATGAAAATCTTAGTAGACAGGATTACTGGAGCTGAAAAATCCCAATGAATGTAATAAAACATAGTTAAGATTATCTACAGCAGACTAGAATTTCTGAACTTAAAAATGTGTCTTTTGAAATAAACTGCATATACACATGCACACAAATACATTAAAAAAAAAAAAAAAAAAGCCTGTGAGAATTACGGACATGACTGAAGAAAGAAATCTTTGAATTGTGGGTGTTCTAGAACGAAGGATGGTAAAAAACATAGAAAACTTATTGAATAATATAAGAGCTGAAGACTTCCTGTTTTAGTTAGCTTCTTCCCTGTTGTGATGAAGGGACCTGACCAGCACAATTGTAGAGGAAGTAAAGGTTTATTTGAGGGCTCACAGTTTCAGAGATCTTTGTCCACAGAAGGCAGGCTCCATTTCTCAGGCGTGTAGGTGAGGCTGAGCATCATGGCAGAAGAGTTCAGAAGAGGGAAGCAGCTCACATCATGATGATCAGGAAGCAGAAAGAGAAAGAAAGAGAAAGAGAGATAAAGAGAGAGAGAGAGAGAGAGAGAGAGAGAGAGAGAGAGAGAGAGAGACTCCCCTTGTCAGATATGAATATATACCCCATAGCCACATTCCTAATTAACAACTCCTCCACCACACCCTACCACCTCAGTCACCACTCAATCAATCCCATCCGGTGATTAGTTCACTGATTGGGCTAAGTCTCTTACAATCCAGTCATTTCTTCCCCTAACCTTACTGCATTGTCTCACAGGTGAGTAGTCGGGGAAACCTCAAAACCAAATCAAAACACTTCCCAAACCTTGGGAAAGATACGGACATCAAGTTTCAGGAAGTACAAAGGACCCCACATAGATTTGACCAAAATGGGTTCTACTAGGCTTATTATACTCAATCTGAAAAGTCCAAAATAAAGAAAATTCTAAAAGCAGAAAGAGAAAAACCTGAAGTCACAAATAAAGGAGTTTCTATTAAACTAATATCATTTTTCTCAGCAGAAATAAGACAGACCTGGAGAGAGTGGGTTAACATATTCAAGTCCGTGAGAGAAAAATTAAAACTGCCAGTCAAAATTGTGATACACAGCAAACTTAACTTGTATAAATGAAGAACAAATAAAATCTACCCCAAACTAGCAAAAACCGATTGATCATCCTCATACTGGCCTTATAAGAGATATTTTAAGAAGTCCTACATTTAGAAGTTAAAAGACAATAACTGCCATTGTGAAAACACAGGATAACATAAAACTCAGTAGTAGAGCAAATAAACAAGAAGGAAGAAAAAATAATCAAATTTGCACAATACATACATAAAGATGCTGAACATCAAAAATAAATAGTGTATATTTTTCAAATACAAAGCATTCAGGCAAAAAACTGGCAAGAATAAATACTTACCTATTAATAAGAATCCTGACTGTAAACACTTTAGATGCTCAGGAGTAGACTGGTGAATGGACACAAAACAAAGCTCAGTGATATGCTGACTACAAGAAACTCACCTCACTGGTAAAATGCACATAGACTAAAAGTGGAAGGAGGGAAATGAATATTCCATGCCATTGAAAACTGAAAGCAAAAAGGTGTAGCTATGCTTATAGCAAATAAAATAGACTTTCCATTAAATTTTTTAAAGGAGACAAAAAAGGTAACTGTATAATGACAAAGAGACCAATTCAGCAATTCAGAGCATACAGCAATTTTGAATCTATATGCACTCCATGCTATAATGTCCAGTTATATAAAACAAATACTAGACCCAAAGGAAGAGATCAATTCCAGTTCAGTTATAGTAGAGGACATTCATATCTCTCTTTCATCGAGGGACAGATAATCTAGAATAAACACCTGTAAATAAACACTGAAGTTCAACTATACAGTAGACCAAATGGACCTAACAGATAATTATGAAATAATTCAACGAACATTTGCAAAATGCATACTCTTCTCATCAGCACATGGAAGACTCTATAGGATAGACCAGATGAAAGGTCACAAAGTAAGTCTCAACATGACTTCTCATCAGGGAAATAAATGCAAACCTAAGCCACAATTCAATATCATCTCACCTCTGTTAAAATGTCTGTAATCCAAACGACAGTAAACAATAAATGTTAGTGAGGTATGCAGAAGGGAGACCTCATGCACTAATATACCTAATTCAACATAAATTAGTGTCACCATTATGAAAAACAGTGTGTAATTTCCTCAAAAATAAAAACAGAACTACCAATCCAGCAATCCCATTCTTGCCTATATATCCAAAGCAAATGCCAACAGTGTGTCAAAGAGACATTTGTACTCCATGTTTTTTGCAGCACTACTGACAAACGCCAAGATACAGAATAAATCAAGGTGCTCACCAACATTAAATAAATGGATTAAGATAATATAACACACACACACACATACTGGGGGGATATTATTGAGCCATAAAAAATAATGAAATGATATTATATATTTGCAGCAACATAGTGGAACTGGAGGGCATTGTATTAAGGGAACTAATCCAGGCACAGGAAGACAAATGCCTTGGGTTCTCACCCACACATAGAAGTAGAGTTAAACAGTGGTCACTAGAATCTAGAAAGCATGGGGTGTGGGAGGTGTAGGAGAATGAATAACAAGAACTAAAATACAGTTAGTTAGGAGAAGTAAGTTCTAGTCTCCTACTACACAGTAGGATGACTATAGTGTTTCACAATTTATGGTATATTTTATATAACACAGAGGAGTTTGAATGTTCCCAACACACACACACACACACACACACACACACGCACATACTGATAAATGTTGAAGTATATATGTAAATGCTGATTACCCTGATTTCATGTACATTGTAAACACATATCAAATATCATACTGCACCCCATAAATATTTAAAATAGTTTTTTATCAATTAAAAAATTAAATAAAATGCAATAATAATTGGGTTGATAAATATGTAGTAAAGTAAGGAATTGGAATATTGAAAGTACAGATTATGAACATTGTCTAAAATGGAAAAGGATAGAAATTAACATATAAATATATGTGTACATTGTGTTATATATTTAAAAAGTGAATGATATGTAGAAAATAGGAATAAAAATGGTAATATTCAGAGAACAGAAGCTGGGGAGGAAGAGTAAATGTTAAAAGCAATAATGTAGATATAACATTCAACAGGTATTTTCAAAGAATGACAAAAGACATCTCACTGAATGTCCCAAGTTTTGATCAAGGCAAGTGGTTTGGAAGAGGAACTGTGTAGATGCCATACAGTAAAGACCAAAAGCAATGAAGCTTAACAAAGAGAGCAGATGGCAGCTCACAGAGAAAAAGAAACAATCACGTGCAGAGGAATCAAAACAAGCCTGGCGACAGAATCTTCATCAACCAAGATGCTTGAAGAAAAAGAAGTGTTTTTTTTTTTTTTTTTAATTAAAACAAATAAGTTAGAATCAATAATTTCATATCCAGAAAAACAATATTCAGAGATCAGTGCATAATAAAATAATTCTTGTATATACATGCACATCCCCAAATGATTTGCCATATAAAGATCAATACTGAACACAATTTTGCACAAAATATATAAATTAAAAGGCATACAAATTCAGGAGATGATATAGTAGCTATATAAAAGTGATCAAAGGTCTTAGCAAAAGTTTTTATATTTAATTAAATTTTTGAGACTGAAAAGAAAGGTAAGCAATATCAAAGAAAGACTCAGAGTTTTTAAGACACTGTAACATCAATATGATTGGGATTGGGAAAAGTTTCTAAGCAAGGTATATAAAGACATGCTTCAAATTCCTGTCTGAAAAAGAGATATAAATCAATTAAATTTATAAGAAAATATACTAAAAGACCCAAAGAGTGTACAAAGTAAAATCAATTAACATGATAAAAACAGTCCAAATCAGACAAAATTTATAAGTGCAGGTTTACCAAATTCACCTGTTAAAAGATAGCATGTATATTTTTTAAAAAATATTTTTCTCTTGCCATTACTTTTTAGTTCAGTTTGAGGTCCCCAGCAAAGTTAAGCACAAAAAGTTTCCACATAAACTCTACCACCCCATGTGCACAGACTTCCTCAATACCAACTTGTCCTACACCAACCTGGTTATGTTTGCTCACATTGATGATTCTACACTGATACATTGTTACTATGCAATGGCCCCACTTCACAACAGGGTTTACTCTTGATGTTGCACATTCTGTGGGTTTGTACAAAGATACAATGACATGTATTCACCATTACCTGTGGTATAGAGCCACTTAACTTCCCTAAACATCTCTGTACTCCGCATATTTACCCTTGGTTTCACTAGCAGCAACTAATCTAAAAAGTAAAAACTCTCCCTTTTCAGAATGTCATGCAGTTAGAATGAAATAGAACATAGACTTTTCTGATCCAGCTTCTTTCACTCCATAATGTGCATTTAAGTTCCCCCCAGAACTTATCAGTGTTGAATATTATTCCACTGTCTGAGTATATCACAGTTTACTTATCCATTCAGCTACTGAAGGAAAATTTGTTGATTCCAAGTTTTGGGCATCATAATTAAAACTGTTATAAACATCTGTGTGCAGGTTTTTGTGTGGAATATTTTTTTTGTCCTTTTGTGTGGGATATTGTTTTTCTGTCCTTTGAGTAAATACTAAAGACCTCAAATGCTGAATCTTATGGTAAAGGAAGGTTAATTTTGTAAGAACACTCCAAAATGTTTTCCCAAATGACTAGCATTTTGCACTCCCACCATTGATGAATGAGAGTTTATGTTGTTCTCTCCTCATCAGCATTTGTTGCTGTCAGTATTCTGGATTTTTGCCATTCCAATGGGTGCGTAGTGCTGTCTCATTGTTGTTTTAATTTGCATATCCCCAATGACATATGGTGGGGAACATTTTTTCTATGCTAATCTGCCATCTGTTTATCTTCTTTGGTGAGTTGTTGGTCTTTGTCCTAATTTTTAATCAGGTTGTTTGTTTCCTTATTGTTGAATTTTAATAGTTCTTTGCATATTTTGGATAACAGTCTTTTGTCCAGTATGTTTTTTTCATATATTTTTTCATCCAGTGTGTGGTTTGTCTTTTCACTGACTTGGCAGTATCTTTTGCAGAACAGAAATTATTAATTTGAATGAAGTTCGGGTCATTAATTCTTCCTTTTGTGCATCACAACAGCATCATTCATGCAAAATATTGGAAGCAATCTTAATGCTCATCAATGAAAGAATTAATGAATAAACAGTAATGGAGTAACCCAATTGATAAAATATAGCAGTTATAATGAATGAACTGTCACAATATGGATGCTAACAAACTATTTTTGATAACACATATTTCTGTGAAATTAAACAATTAAGAGGGAATACCACATAGGTATGACTTATGTCTAGTTATGTATAACTTATAATTAAATAACCAAATGCTAGGAATAAAACTATATGAACAGAAACGTGAGGATAAAGGATGTAATGATTATGAGATTAAGGCTGATAGTCATTTCTGGGGAGAGGCTAGAAGATGAGATCAAGGAGTCCTTGGGTTATATTAAAACTAGAGTCAAAGTCAGAAATTTTTTTTTGATGGAGGGTCCATATTACCTATTACACGATTTCAAATAACTAATTAATTACAAAATAAATAAATGAAAGAGTGCCTAAATTGATGGTGCTGTAAGTAAGGGTGTTCTCACCAAAGATTACAGTTGGTTGAATCCCCATGTTGAGCCTATGGATACAGAAGGCCACCTGTATATAATATATGCGAGGCCATGCCATAAAGGTAATTTGTGTGATGTGTGTGTGTGTGTGTGTGTGTGTGTTTATGGATCTATATAGGTAAGCTCAATGTTGATTAGAAAATGATTTCTTCAGAATGTATAAATGCACCAGTGTTTAAATATTTATGAAGTTATCAAATATGTACACATTATTTGACAAACATCTTCAAAAGATGGAGGCTAATTGACCACACCCTGCCTTTGTACTGTACTTTGCATCTTGCTTCTCATGAAGGAAATGTAGCAGTGATGGCATGCAATTTCAAAAAAAGTCCTAGAAGGCATTAAAAATGATGGGGTCAGAAGGATCAGCTTCCTTGTATTTTGTCCTTTTGGATTACTTGGGGTGCAAAAGGCCAGTAGTCATGAGACAGAGTCGCCACATTTATCAAATGAAAATGCAAGAACTGATGAAAGAAACAGAAACAGATACTGAGAAATAATAAATGTGTGCCATTTAACACTGCAAACTTTTGAAGTAATTTATTCCCCAGTAACAAGTAAATGATAGAGCAATTATCTCATCAATCATGATTTTAAAATTCAGAATCCACAGACAATGGAAATGACATATTTCCCAATATGTTATTTTATTTAATTCATTTATTTGTTTGTTTAACCCCATCTTCACTATGGCTTAAATAGTGTTTAATTCACTGAATTGTAACTTATAGATAGACTTGAGGGTTCACTAAAACTGTCTGCCTTCAATATATTGGAATCCTTTTTCCCCAATGAGCCATAGTAAATTTTCCTAATTCTCAAGTGTGATCTCAAGTGAATAAGGAGAAAGAATTTACATTTTGATGGAAAATAAAAGCTGTCATTTCATAAATAATGCTTCTGGTTCTGAAAGAAAGAAAGAAAGAAAGAAAGAAAGAAAGAAAGAAAGAAAGAAAGAAAGAAAGAATGTTAGTTAGTTTTGATCCATTGAACACAAATGGAGTACAGCTATTGTTTCTCTGATTGAATAAAAAAAGAAAGAATGAAAAAAAGAAAGAACAAAGAAGGAAGGAAGGAAAAGAAAGAAAAAATGAAAGGAAAAGAAAGAAAAGGAAAATAAAGAGAGAAGGAAAGGAAAGGAAAGGAAAGGCAAGGCAAGGCAAGGCAAGGCAAGGCAAGGCAAGGCAAGGCAAGGCAAGGCAAGGCAAGACAGACATCTGTCTTTCCCAGCCTCCTGCAAGGAATATATGGGTCAATTTATTTTTTTTCTTCTTTGTTGCAGGCAAATTCTGTGACCACATATTTTTTTCTTTATTAATTACCTATTATTTTCTATTAGACTATTTCATATTCCACAATTAGTCTTTCAATCTTACCTTGCTACTTATCCCCAGAGATTCACCTTTAATTTGTTTCCAAGTTTAACATCTGTGTAAATATCTACTTTGCTGAAAATCCAACACAGTTATTTTCTGCTGAATATTGTTTATTTCTCCCCCGCCCCCAGATACTCTGAAAAGAAATGCATTATGATTGTGGCTCAAGTGGGAGTCTGGGAGCAAGATGATATGTGTCCTAATGTTTAGGAGTCCCTGATTACAGCTTGAAAACATCCTTTCCTTCCCTTTAAGCAGTTTGCCAGTTTAAACTGCCTCAAAAGATTTCTTCACCATAATAATTCTTCATTAATAAGATGGCAACCTAATGGAAAACTACAAAATGCAGGGCTACTTAGAGGAAAATAGAACGGGAAATGTGATTCACCAAATTCAACGTGCAGGATTCAAAGTGTAAAATATGGGCTGAGAAACTCTGTCCTCCACTTTCCTTCTGAAGAGGAGGAGGAAAGTTAATTAACTGAAGGACATTTCTCCATGTAGTATTTCACTCTTGGTTCATGTATGTCCTGGTATAATAGGTGAAATATCCTACCACAGCAAGAAGAGGACCTAACACTCTCCCTGGGCTCCACCTCTTTTATCCCTGTTTGTTGAGAATCAATTCAAATATTATCTCAACTCTCACTTAACTTGACCTTCATGTTTAACTTTTTCTCCCTTTTCTATGACCTAAATCTTACTTTCATTTTCTGTGGTATTGACTTCTAATTTCAAGCTCAATATTCCATCATTTCATGAATGTCTTCTTGTTCTAAGCCAACTCAGATTCTCTTTGGATCAACTATTGAAAAAATTAATAAATGGAGGTGGCTGCTGTCCTTATGCTTTGGTGGACGTTTTAACATGTAGTAGCAGCTAGATGGTTCACATGAATGTTGGTATGGAATATTCTGCCACAACTCTACAAAGTAGACATCTTTTAGTCATTTCTTAGAGATGAGAAAACACACCAAATAACTAACTGAACAAATAAATAAATAAGACTTTCCTAAGTTGATAGCTATAGTATTAGCCCATTCAAATCCAGGTCTGGGGGCTGGGATTGTGGCTCAGTGGTGGGGCACTTGCCTAGCATGTGTGAGGCACTGGGTTCAATCCTCAGCACCACATAAAAATAAGTAAATAAAATTTCATCAACATCTAATAAAAATATTTAAAAAAAAATCCAGGTCTGTCTACTTGCAGAGTCCATGGTTTTTTTTACTTGGTAATGAAGATAACAATTTCCTAAATTGTGTCCATTTATCTCTCTGATCCAGGGTGTCCTGTGATTGGTGGATTGGAAGCATTCTCATTCTGCTCCTAATTCTCTAATCATACAGGCAAGTGCCTTTAGTTTAACGTTGCATTTCACTGATTCATGAAGTTCTGCTCATGCAATATTGGTCATTAGTATTGACAAAAAATTAATGACATTTGATTTTTACTTTTTGCTATGTAATGTGAATGGATGAACTACATCCCAGGATGACCAGTGGGTAGTAAGTCAATTTCCTTTTGTTTCCTGGCACAGTGACTCTTGGACCTTCCCCATGCCATGCTGCTTCCATACCCTCAGTCTACCATTTTGTCTATTTTCTCATCTTTACTCCACTACTGTTGACTCATCAGATTCAAGCCTATAGCTTGAATCTGGTCCTCTATCTTTAGCCTCTTTCTCCACATACCTACTAGCAAGGTCCTTCTAATACAGTACCCCTCATCTTTGTCACGTCAATTCCTTCTGGTACAAATACTTCAGGAAATATTTGCTGCTTTCAAAGAAAAAGAACAAAACAACCAACGCACATCCTCTTCATTATCTGGTTTAGCCTCATCACCAAGACTCCCCTTATATGGTTTTCCTTGCTTGCTGTGTTGTTCAGTGTCTGGAATTCTCTAACCTCCTTTCTTCATCAGCCTGTACTAGGTCTTTAAGATGTAAATCAAGCATCCTTTTTTTCCCTGGCAGGCTACCTTAATCTCCTCATACCTCTAATGCCAGCTGCATCACATCATATCACTTCAACAGAAGTTATAGTCATTAGTGATCCTTTCTTTCCCCCTGTTTTAGTTTGAATCTGGAATATCTCCCCAAGTGGCAGGCAGATACCATTGGGAGGTGGGAGAAATTTTAATAGGTAGGACCTAGTTGGAAGAAGCGGGTCTCAGGGGACATGCCTTTGCAGGGTACATTTTCTCCTTGGATCTTTCTACTGTCTCTCAGTCTCCTTCTTGTTACCATCCTATGAGCAACTGTCTCCCCAACACCTTCTGCCATGATGTTCTGCCCTATCACAGACCCAGAAAACAATGAACCCAGCTAACAATGGGCTGAAATCTCTGAAACTGTGAGCCCAAATACATATTTGCTCTTGTAAGGTGTTTTTATTAGGTATTTTTTCACAGACATACCCCCTGAAGGCTGAAATACATAAAGGTAAATGTGCCAATTTTATGAACTATTTCACTTTACATAGAAATTATATGGCAGGCAGTGTTTTTAAGCATTTTAGAAACATTAATATAGTTCCTCATCATTAGAGTCTTAGAGGAGAGGCACTATTATTGTGCACAGTATACAAGCAAAAAGAATAAAGCAAAAAGATATGAAGCAACTTTCCCACAGTCTCAGTTAGCAAGTGGAAGTATGGACAGTGGGCCTCCTGACTGTGTTCTTTTAACCCAACTCTGTGCTACACATCTGTATCCTCAATGCCTAATTATATTTTGTAAAAACAAACAAACAAACAAACAAAAAAAACCTAGCTGTTCATTAAGGATTTAGTGAAAAAAGAAACTCTTCTTCATTTTAGTAAAAACTTGCAACATCAAAACTAAAGTGTATAATCAAAATGTTAATATCAACAATAAAAATTACCCTCTAATCATGCAGAGCATTACTTGGAATGGACTTCAACTTCTCGAAAATAACACTATTTCATTCAAAATGAAATAAAAAGAGAGTAAAATTTTAAAAACTAAATTCTAAGTTTTCAGTTATACTATTGCAACAAATTTGACACAGGTGTATTAAAACAGATTGGAAACAATAATCTAGAGACTATATAATCTATTTTTATTAATATTAATGAATGTTATCACTAGTTACTTCACCTATTACTTTTCTCAAAAGACTGAAACTCTAAAAATATATTTATTTCAAAGTTACCATACGTGCTATATTTGTTGTTCAAGTTTTTATAGATGCACCATAAATGGAATAATGGAACTTAATGGGTTAAACATAAAAATAGCTCAACCATGGGGTTACACACCAGTGAGTAAAACATCAGATGTCACCAAATCCATTTTGAGCTCTTTAGGGTGTTAAGACAGTAGATAGATTTTCCCCTTATTTTATCTTGCCATTTTGTAAAAAGCACTTTCTAATGGTAGTGGTTGCAATGATATCTCCAATTTTTCTTGTTAAGGGTACCACATTTGGGGAAGGTGGCTCAGGTGAAGGAATACAACTAATGTCATCCATCAAAGTGATCAGCTTGATACGATTCCTTTCTCAATCAGCCTGAATGCTCAGTTAAGTAAAACCAAGATGATTCCAAACATTGTGTCATAAAAATCTATACCCATATATTCTACCTCATGGCCTGCAATGAAAAGTATTTGAGATTTAACCCAGCAACTACTCTAGAATAAATCAGACTGAATAGAAGCACAAATGGAATGTTGCAAAACACTGAATATTTCAAGGGAAAAAAAAGTATCATTCTTTGGGCATTTGGGTCATTTAGGAATATCTAGGCTTAAAAAATGAAAACAACAGCAAGAACAAGAAATTCCACAATGACACATTTAATATTTGGGGGGGTACCTAGATGGAAATTTTCAACAACAGTGAATTTCATAAGTGATATAATAAACTATGCTATACCATTGTTGAAACAGACTACTCTCAGACTAATGATTCTTGTACCTATAATATGGGTAAAGAAATGGAGGTTTCCTGAAACTAAATATCCTGGTAGAATCAGGATATAAATGGAATTTTGTGTAATTACACAGTTTTTATAATTATATACATATGAAATGATCTTGTGTGTTTCTTTAAGAAAGGTATTCAATGTGTGTGCTTATGTGTGCATGCATGTTGGTGAAAATAGGTACATAGAGAAGTCCCACTGTGTTGATTCAAGGACTCGCCCTTCTAGGAAAGAATGAAAAAGAAAATCTTCCAGGAGTTGCTTTGGAGTCAAGAGGGTCCTTGGTTTCTTAGGCAAATAATTATTAGACCCCATGAGACTAGAATTAAAGTCATGCAGAAGTGGAGGTGCTGGTGGTGGTGGAGTAGTAATAATAGTGCAAGTGGAAGCATTTTTTGTATTTTTAACACATTTTTATTGTTCTATTTAGTTATACATGACAATAGAATACATTTAGGCATTTTGATCAATCATATATAAATGGAGTATAATTCTCATTTTTCTGATTGTAAGTATTGAAGGATCACATTGGTCATGCAGTCATATACGTACATGATGTAATACTGTCTGTTTCATGCTACTATCCTTCCCTCCCCATACCCCTTCCCCTCCTTTCACTCCCTTCTAGCTAATATAAAGTAACTCTATTCTTCTTGGTGCACCCTAACCCCTAATTGTGAATTAGTATCCACATATCTGAGAAAACATTTGGACTTTGGGTTTTTGGTTTTGGCTTATTTTGCTTAGCACGATATTCTCCAACTCCTTCCATTTACCAACAAATACCAATATTTCATTCTTCTTGAAAGCTGAGTCATATCCCATGGTATATATATCACATTTTCTTTATCCATTTATCTGCTGAAGGACACTTAGGTTGGTTCCATAGTTCAGCTATTGTGAGTTGAGCTGCTATAACAGCTCAACTGTGACTTGATGTGACTGAGTGACTGCAGTATGCTGATTTTAAGTCCTTTGAGTGTAGGCTGAGGAGTGGAATAGCTAAGACAAATGGTAGCTCCATTCCAGGTTTTCTGAGGAATCTCCATACTGCTTTCCATAATGGTTGCACCAATTTGCAGTCCCACCAGCAATGTATGAGCATACTTTTTTCCCCACATCCTCACCAACATTTATTGTTGCTTGTATTCTTGATAATTGCCATTATGATGGAGTCAGATGAAATCTTAGAGTAGTTTTGATTTGCATTTCTCCAGTTGCGAGAAATGTTGAACACTTTTTCATCTATTTGTTGATTGATTATACGTCTTTTGTGAAGTGTCTGTTCAGTTTCTTAGCCCATTTATACACTATAACTGTGTAGTACAATTTGAGGTCAGTATTGTGATACCTTCTGCTTCACTTTTCTTGCTAAGGATTGCTTTGACTATTCTGAGTCTCTTATTTTTCCAAATGAATTTCATGATTGTTTTTTCTTGCTCTGTGAAGAATGTCATTGGAATTTTAAAAGGAATTGCATTAAATTGGTATAATGCTTTTGATAGTATAGCCATTTTGACAATATTAATTCTGCCTATCCAGGAGCATGGGAGGCCTTTCCATCATCTAAGATCTTCTTCAATTTCTTTCTTTAGTATTCCATTGCTTTCATTGTAGAGGTCTTTTACCTGTTTTGTTAGATTGACTCCCAAGTTTTTTCTTCCTGAGGCTACTATGAATGGGGTGGTTTTCCTAAGTTCTCTTTCAGGGGATTCACTACTGATATATAGCAATGCATTTGATTTATGGGTGTTGGTACTTGGCTGAATTCATTATTAGTTCTAGAAGTTTTTTGGAGGAATTTATTGGATCTTCTAAATATAGAATCATGTCGTCAGCAAATAGTGATAGTTTGAGTTCTTCTTTACTTATTTGTATACTTTTAATTTCTTTCTTCTGTCTAATTGCTCTGACTAGAATTTCAAGACAATGTTGAAATAAAAGTGATGAAAGAGGGTATCCTTGTCTTGTTCCAGTTTTCAGAGGGAATGCTTTCAACTTTTCTCCACTTAGAATGATGTTGGTTTTCAGTTTAGCATACATGACTTTTACTATGTTAGGGTATGTTCCAACTATCCCTATTTTTTCTAGTGTTTTGAAAATGAAGGGGTGCTGTATTTTGCCAAATGCTTTTTCTGCACCTATTGAGATGATGATTCTTATTTTTAAGTCTATTAATATGATGAATTATGTTTATTGATTTCCATATGTTGAACCAAACCTGCATCTCTATGATGAACCCCACTTGATCATGGTACACTATCTTTTAAATATGTTTTTATAAGCTATTTGCCAGAATTTTATAGATAATTTTTGCATCTATGTTCATCAGGGATATTGGTTTGAAGGTTTCTTTCCTTGACGTATCTTTGTTTGGTTTTGGTATTAGGGTGATATTAGCCTCACAGAATGAGTTTGAAAAGGTTCCCTCCTTCTCTATTTCAGGGAATAATTTGAGGAGTATTGATTTTAATTCTTCTTTGAAGGTCTAGTAGAACTCAACTGTGAATCCATCTGGTCCTGGACTTTTCTTAATTGGTAGGCTTTTGATGGCATTTTCTATTTCATTACTTGAAAATTTTCTGTTTAACTCATGTATGACCTCCTGATTCAGTTTAGGTAGATCATGTATCTCTAGGAATTTGTCAATGTCTTCATTATTTTCTATTTTATTAGAGTATAAATTTTCAAAATAGTCTCTATATGTATGGATAGTAGAAGAAATAAAGGATGAAATTAAAAAAACACTGAGAGGTAAATGAGAATAGCAGTACAACATTCCAAAATCTCTGGACACTATGAAGGCAGTACTAAGAGGAAAGTTTATTGCATGGAGCTCATTTATTAAAAGAATAAAAAGTCAACAAATAAATGACCTAACACTACATCTCAAAGCCTTAGACAAAGAAGAACAGATCAACACCAAAAGTAGTAGAAGACAGTAAATAACTAATATCAGAGCTGAATTCAATGAAATTGAAAGAAAAGAAACATTTGAAAACTTGACAAAACAAAAAGTTGGTACTTTGAAAAAATAAATAAAATTGATAAACTCCTAGCCACACTAACAAAGAGAAAAAGAAAACCCAAGTAACTAAAATATGTAATTAAAAAGGAAATATCACAACAGACACAACTGAAAAATAGAAGATAATTAGATATTTCTGAATACTGTTAATGTCGGTGACTATTGCAAGCACTGTTTTTTGGTACCAGGGATTGCACCCAGGGGTGCTTAACCACTGAGCAACATCCCCAGCCCTTTTTTATATTTTATTTAGAAACAGGTCTTACTAAGTTTCTTAGGAACTTGCTAAGTTGCTAAGCCTGGTTTTAAATTTGCAATCCTCCTGCCTCATGTAGCACAGATCAGTGCACCTGACTGTAAACACTTTCGATTGATTATCACATGCGTTCATCACAGTAATCCAACAGAACACCAGTCTCATTCCTTGTTTACACAGGAAGAATCTATGACTTGAAGTCTTGGTAATGTTGTGGTAGGTAGAATTCTCAGATGGTCCCCAAGATTTCTGCCACTGCCCTCAAGTGAAGGTGAGTACTTTGATTATGATGAGTTATTCATACCAGTGAGAATATTGAGGTGGGCACAAACTCAAGAGTCATGAGGAAATGAACACTTAAAAAGAACTTTGCTTTTTCTGAAGAAAGTATTCTTCAGGAAAGAGGGAAGAGGGTTCCACCTGAGGGAGATCTTCTGTGACTTTGAAGATGGAAGAAGTCACATGCAAAGGATGTGGACAGGGTCTAAGGGCTCCAAGAAGACCCTGGCAGGAACCAAGTGGTCTCAGAGCTACAGCAGCCAAGAACTGAATTCTGTCACCTGATGTCATGTGAGTGGGGAAGATTACCTTTACCTTAAAAATGAGAACCTGGGTATTTTCAGCTTTGTGAAATCCCAAGCTGAGGCTCCAAACATGGTACACCTAGACTTCTAAAAGTCGGAATAGACATGATCTCATCAATGGGTGCCACAAGTAAGTCACCAAGTTTGTGTTTAATGTTTTATACTAATATTTAAAAATATATACATTAAAGGTCCCAGAGCAATGAAGTTACAAGTGGGAATGTAAATTACAACACGACTCTGCAATCTACCTCCTCTGTTAATCTGTGCCTTAGAAGGAGTTTAAGAGAACTCATTTAGTGACACTTCTATAATCAACTGTAAACATAAAGAAGCTTTGGTGTACTGGAACCCTGTTAAATTTCCAAGGAGAAGGAGATAGTAAGCATGAAAGAGGGGCTCTTGGTGAGTAACTGCCCCACAGATCATCTTGTGGGTGCTGGATTGTGGTAGCCACGCTTGTCGTAACTTACGTAGAAAATCTGAACCTTTGTCAAGAACACCACCAAAGGCACAGGGAACAGCAACACTGGCCAGAGGCAGAGAATGTCCTTAGGTGATGGAGGTGCTTCAGCAGCCTCTGAGCCGTGGATAATGTTCAGTGGATTCTCATGGTGGTGACAGTGGTACACTGTCCAGTGTGATAGTTTCTGCAATATGCCAGATGATTCCCTGATGAAAGTCTCCAAGATGCCTCTTCTTCTAGAAATGTTCTGCCCTTGTCTCCTTCTGAAGAAGTTTTTTTTATCACTTCATTGAATTTTGTTTCTCTACTTTTCCTCAAGCACCGCCTATTTTAGTCCTTTGTAGGACTTATCACAACTTAATAGTTCTCATTTGTTTACTTTTCACATATTGTCTCCCTGACTACCAATATGGTTGTTAAAAAAATTATAACTGACATGTGTCATGAATGTATTGGAGAGTAATAAAGATCACATGCTAAAGCTCACGAAGCATCCAGAGTTGGGGATAATGCTGTCCACCTCTAGAGAGGCTGAAGCAAGGAGGAGTACGATAGAGACCATCCTGTGTTGCAGGACAGCTAGCAGTGGCTTATCTGGAATGGGAACTCAGCAGTCTTTCTGCCTGCTGTTCAGCATTGCTGCCTTCAGGCTAAACAGAAAAGGAAGCAGCCCTGGCAGGTAGCTCAGTGCCTGATATATAAAGATACTCAAGGGTGATCTCTAGAAAGGATGAAAGAATGCATAGTGATGGGGTGGAGTTGAGGTAGCATCAGCTTTTTATATCACATAGAATGTAATAATTGATAATAATAAGAGATATCAGAAAGAAAAGAAGAGAAAGAGATGAAGAAAGTGACCTTGGTGGTCACTTAGCCCTAATAACAGTCCCCAAGCAGACTTTAAGTTGGCATGCTAAGATTATAACTTTATACCAGACTCAGAATTGCCACCTGGTGGAGGTGGGCCAAGTGGGACACATGGACAGTGTGTTTTACAGAGTCATCATGTAATGTATGATGAGCCATCTTCAGTGATTGTATTTGAGGCAATTCTGGTGACAACTGGCCATGAGAAAAATCCCAAGGCTTTTTCAGTTGATGACTATACAAAACAACAAAAGCATAAACAAAATAATGCTGTTTCTCATGAAATGATCATTTGTTTCCAATTCATGTATCATCAGACCAAACAATAATAATACAGATTCTCTTCAGCTTATGATGGGGTCATTTTCTGATAACCCCGTTACAAATGGGAAATATCAAAAGTTGAAAATTCACTTAATACACTTAATCTACCAAACATTGTAGCTTAGCAACACAGGATACCACAGAATAATTCTCATGTCTCCCTTGTCCTAGCATGGCCGACTGGGAGCTGTGGCTGCCTACCACTGCCCAGAGTCATTACGACGGCTTCATGCTAGCCCAGAAAAAGTTCAAAATTCAAAATTTGAAGTACAGTTTCTACTGAATGTGTTTTATTTATTTATTTATTTATTTGGAACCAGGGATTGAACTCAGGGACACTCGGCCACTGAGCCACATCCCCAGCCCTATTTTGTATTTTATTTAGAGACAGGGTCTCACTGAGTTGCTTAGGGCCTCGCTAAGTTGCTGAGGCTGGCTTTGAACTCGCAATCCTCCTGACTCAGCCTCCCAAGTCGCTTGGATTACAGGCGTGCGCCACCGCGCTCGGCTCTGAATGTGTATTATTTTTGAACAACTGTAAAGTCAAAAAAATCATTAAGTCAAACTATGATAAATTGATATGACCTATATAAATAATATATCAAATATTATCTCTCTCTATAATTGTACAGAGAGAATTATACTAATTTATTTATTTTCGCTAGGTGATAAGAGACACCCTCTAAGTGCTTCCCGCCGAGTCAAGAGGACCTTTCTCCAGAAACACGCCCACTGTCTCAGATATATTATCAACATTTTACACATGGAGAAACTGAGCCACAGAGAGAGACTGTGCAATTTGCCCATGGCCAGACAACTGATCCGTGACAGAGAAGATTAAATTTAGGATGGTTGATTCAAGAGCTAAGTCGGGTTCTTGCCCACCTAGTGGAAACCTGTTCCTCTTCTAAAAATGATGTCACAGTTCTGGAGGGGTGAGAAAAATATGCTAGGCAGATGAAGTGTATGCACACATGCACACAAATTAAGGAGACATATTTAAGGAATGATAACGGGTTCAATATGTTTAGACTAAATAGTGTGAAGTTGTAAATGAATGGTGAGAAGTGAGAATGGAGAATCAGAAAATAGACAGCTTAGGAATGCTCAGTCACAGACTAGGAAACTCGTCCTCATGATGGAGGGCTAACAGTGTATTTAGCATCCAGTTGGGTGCCAACACCACAGCACTGAGGCTAACTTTATCTCTCAGTGCTCATCGTTCTTATAATGGCCTAGAATAAGTAATATAGAAATTTAAAGCAAGGGAAAAAATGAATTTTCATATATAATAACAGTTCTCTAGTATGTAGATTAAATGTTTGGTTTTCTTTATTTTTCTGAATGACTAAAATAATCACAAGGTTGAACTTTTGACATACACAAAAAAATGATGTAAATTGAAACAAATGTAATTTCATTAGGGGAGAAAGGGTGTGACTCTAAAGATCATTTTTGCTGAAAATTTAGCTTGATTCATGAAGGGTGGTGCTTATCTAATGTACTTCAGGTAAAACCATCTCTGTTGTTGCCAATGCCAAGATAAACACATTGCACTAAGCATTTTCACAAAATATACTCTACTTGAAAAATCTAATGACATAGTTTTAACAACAGAAATATTTACTCTATATTTTTTCTGCATGGCTCTCAACTTAAATTCAATTACATAAATATACTTTAAATATCCCTCCCTGAAACCCATACAAATGATGAAATTATGAGAGCTCATGCAAATGTGTAATGCATGTAAAATTTTACATAAGCATTTGTGTCACTAAACCTGAAATCACAACATCCATTAGAATGATTGCTACTATGCAAACCTTTGTGATTGTTCTTATGCACAATTTGCCAGAAAGAAAAAAGCAAAATACATTTTAAGCAAATACATCATTAATGTTAAACATTAAATTATACAGCAAAAGCCAAATGAATTAAGTAGAACAATATTTAGATATGAAACATTTTGATATTTTTTATAAAATGGTGCATGCTTTTTTCAACTGCAACATATTCTTGAGTATCATTTAATTAAGAGATTATAATAAAATACTCAAGGGAAGAGCAGAGAAAGATTGGAGTATTCCTCAGGGAAACATTTCAATAGAGAGTATTACTGAGAGAACAAAAGAAAAAGACTGGAGTGGACCAAAAAACATATGTTTAATAAAGAAAAAAAAATGGGTTTCCATTGTCAGTTCCATTATTTGTTGAAGTTTATTTATTTGTCTTATAATTATATCTTCTGTCAAATATCAGGAGTGACATCTGGTGGAGTGCCTCCATTTCTTAGCAAGACGAACAGAGTCCCTCTCCAAGGCTATTGCTTTAAACACTTCCTGAAAACCTGATGTTTGACGTTACAGTGATGAGTTCTAGAAACAGAGGCTAAAAAGAGAAATTTGTATTTCTAGAATATGTTTTATAACAGAAGCTCACAGGTAAAGAAATCTATCCTGTGCCTGGAGACTGTGAAATTATAAATAAGTCTGAATAAGAGGGAGAAGAGATAATATGTGGCTGAAATTTGAGTGGAGGAATCAAAGAAGAGGAGCCCAATGAAAAGAATGAAGCATGAATTTATAACCTGTTCAATACCCCATAAATGAGCAATAGGAAACAAAAAACATGCAGAAGGGTCTGGAAAGAATTTATTTATTTGTTCCCTCTAAGCAAAGTAAAGAGGTAGTTTTCCAGTTATATTGAGCAACTGGAACCCAGCACTCAAATATTGCCAAATTTGCCCTTTGGTTCTTGATTCTTTTGATTATTTGCTTTATTTTTTAGTTTTGCTTGCTGTCTTTGCTTTTTATTGCCTTTCTACACATACTGGACAAATTAGGTCTTAGCTTACAGACTTCTGTGGCCAAGGAGGAAAGGGCTCCTTATGGTTCAAATTTCACAAATCCTTGGGAAAAACTCTCATTGGTCTGGGCGTGGTAAGGTGTGTGTGTACCTTGGGCTATGATGACGGTCTGAACTTGGGTGAGTTCTCCACTCCCTAGACAATGTGAAAAGGCACCAGCCTATATTCTGATCATATAACCATAGAAGAGAAAGAATGACTCTCAAAATGACGGGGGTGTTGTTCCCAGAAAATATAAGGGTGGGATGACTGCCCAAGAAATTTTACATGCAGTTACATCTCTTAAAAAGCATTTTACAGGATGCAGTTTAGTTTCATCTATATTGACAGCACAAAACTAAAATTCCATTAAAGTGTTTTTTTTTAAAAAAAAAAAAAGATGTAATTTTCATTGGACCATGTACATTTATTTTAAAGCAACAGAGGCTAATTTTTCTCATAAGAAGCAGTAATGTGGGTTGCATCTCAGACAGCTGGAATATACTGCTTCCACACTCCTTCATTCCCATATCCAGTATCTAATAATAAAATTTAAATATCTGTATGGTGCCAATATTTGCTCATTTTTGGTTCTGCACATGAGGAAGAATTTCAGGAGAAATATTTTTGCCACTCAACACCCCTTGGGGAAAATATATCGAAGGATTTCTCAAAATGGAACATTTCTCAGAATTTATGTGAGCTTTAGTAATCATTAAACAGGCTCTCTTGCTGGTGGAAATCTCATAGGAAATGGAGTCAAAAGACAGATTTGAGCTCAAGTACAAAGGTAGAGTTGTCCCACTATAATAATGACTTATATTCTCCTTCAAATAGACTGCTCCATACTTTCCTGCACCCACTACCACTGTTTATGTGAAAGAGTTTTCTTCCTGTCATACTCTTTCAAAAGATATATAAATTTTTTGAAGATACATTGGTTCCTAGCACACTCCTATTAATAAGATGTGAAGCTTATTATTGGGAGTGACATATTTGTGCTTTTGTGACATTAGGAAAGAAATAAGAGTTATAAAGAATAACAATGCAGAGTGATAGAGCAGGGGAAACAGGCTAAGGGAATAAGATTCATGGAGTAGGAGGTAGACAACATATAGATAGAACCAAGGGATTTTATTCTTTGGAAGTAACTTTGCAGTAGGAATAGAAAGTACAGAATGGGACTCTACCTGCGGATAAGTGCAGGAAACCACACAATAGGCCGACTGAATGGGTACTACAGATTTAATGAGCTCAGTATGTTTGAGAAACAGTAAGTGGGCCAGTGTGGCTGGAGAACAATGAGAAAGAGGAGGTAGGTGTTAGAAAGGGAAACATGCCATGCTCAGTTGACGCATTGAACATATGATCACAGGGGTACCTGTTGATTCCAGGGTTGGCCTCCTGGAGAATCCCTCCTTGATTTTGAGAAACTCAGAATATATTTGGGGAGTTGAAACTTACACATATAGGAAACAAAAGTATATTTCAGAACCTGTGCTGACATGTAGTGCAAACCCTTAAGTACTTCTCAGAAAGGTTAATCAATGAGAGCTAGGGGACCAGGGAACTTCACTGTAAAAGTGGAACTTGAGATGCACAGAGTAAGAGAAAATGGAAAGAAAGCATTTGTATTAAAAGACATTCTGGTTTAATAATGCTCAAAATAATCTTCCTGGTGAAACAGCTCATGCACAAGAGAAGGCAGTTAAGGCAAGACCTGTCACATTTTAATGCAAGTAAGTATAGGGTGACACTAAGTCCCCATTGTCTGGGATTCATTTGTCCCAGTATAATCATTATTAGCACACCCTTTCACTCTCAAAAATATTTTCATTGGGATAATAATTAGTTACCCTAGCAAAAGATGACATCTTACAAATACATATTGGAACCCATGTATATAAATATGGGACCATTTACCCGAGTTGCTCTCAGGTTACTATCAGGAAAGCTGTAAACAAGTATGACATAAATTGTAATCACCAATCTGTTCAAATTTCCCTGACAAAAACCTGAAAATTTCTACAAATGAGTCCCTCCACCATGATAAATATCCAAAGAATATTCCAAAAGTTTCTTCACTTCTTTATTCAGTATTTTGTGTTATGATTAGATTGGCTGGGAAATTTTGTATCAAAATAGGCATATTAAGTGGCTATATTTTCTGTAATATTTAAAGTTATGATAGCACATTAAACAGTTTTGCATTTAGGACACTGGGTTCAACAGATAACTTCATTTTAAATATTTATTTTCTCCAAAATATTCCTTGAAAAATATAATGATGAATGATCTATGTTGGTTTATATGTGAAAATAGATATGCCCTTTTGCTTTTATTGTTTTGAAAGGTAAGTAGGAAAAATGGAGCTTATGAATAAATGAATGTATCTGACAATAGAGCTAATAAGCTCTCAGATCTTATTTTTGATCAATGAATCATGTGGGAAGTTCTGTTTAGACCTTGGTTAATCAATAAACTATTTTGTAAAACAAGAAGCATAGATGTATGCTCATTGGATTAATTTTTAACTTTAACAAATAGGGTAAAGAAAAATCTGCAAAGATTTTAGGGTTTTTAAATGAAGCTATTTAGAATTCTAGAGTATGGAGTGATTATAAAAGGTATACCAATTTAGCAAACTTCATCATGTTGTATTTCCATTCATTCATATTTAATACTTGACCTCTATCTCACTGACTTTAAAAATCTCTGCTGCTTTTACTTATCAAAAAATGGGTGTGCCTAACAGAATCTTTGGAAGCAATAAATGAGGTCAGACCAGGATTGTTTTTGATCATTCTGAACCTCAGTTCCCTCAGTTATAAAATGAGGCCAGTCTTTCAGAGTTCTCAAGTATTCATGTCCTTCTTAATGCTTTTTTTATTAAAACATAAAACTGTACTAAAAACACTGCAACATATTACATATTACTATATCCTTAAAAGGAATTTAATATTGTTCAACCTCTAGTGAATCAGAATCCATGTTCATATAATTTCATGTATATGATTGCTAACATTTCTAACTTTTAAACATAAAGAAATAATTCTTCAACATAGGATGTAGTCCTTATTATGTATGAGGTACTTTTTATAGAATCGTAAAATTTGAGCACTAAATGTAATTTTAGATATTGTCATTGATGGTATTAAATATCATACTTCCATAAATATTGGATAAAGTGTTCAACTCTGAAAAGCAATTCAGTCTATTTAGTCATTAATTCATTTATGCATATGTCACCCATCTATCCATTCACCTGCCCATATCTCAACTGTTATTTGCAAGATATTGCATTGCGTACATTATATGGCATAGAGAAACATAAATAGAAAAGTGGGACTTAACAAGACCTGCAATGCGTTAGAACCCTTTTCATAGCTGTTGAAGAGAAATAGGAATAAATAAAGCTTTATTGTCAATGAGTTTTTCTGTGCATCCAGTTATGTAGAAATTTAGTTTATTTTATATCATATTCTTTGTAATTGAAAGATAAAAAACACCAGGTTTTAAAACAAAGAGGCATTCAACTGTATGGTATCTTTTTCATATCACAATGAGCAATTTAAACACCACATGACATAAGAACCCACAGACAGACTCTTGCTGCCTTCCTAAGGCTTAATGTTCAAAAAGGTGAGAGAGATAAATGTATACTGGGGCAAAAGGGTCCTTATCTTCTGAAATGATAGCTCCCTCAAAACGGAAAAAAGAAGGGATTAACTTGATCCAAAAGTCATTTCACCAAGTTACACTGATGGAAGTTCAACTGGAGGTACAATCCATCGTCTATCATGAGGATTTATGGGTATTTCTCTGAATTTAACAAACTGACTTTTCAAAGCAAAGTTGTTCTTTTAGATTATGCAACGATGTCTCAGGGTACCTAAGTCACTCCAAACTTTCCTTGGAAATTGTTTCCCCTAGTTTCAGCTCAAACTCTTTGCCTAAAAGTTTACTTGTCAAGTTCGCTTGTCACAGCACATTTTGTAGAAGAAGGGTAAAACGAATGGATATTTTAGAACACCCAACTTGGACATCCACTAATAGTAAACTTCCATGAGCCCAGCACGTCCTTTTTATTTTTACACAAACCGCAGTGGATATTTATTAAACATGTCAAATATATCCACAGCATCTCTCTCTGTTCCCCTTCGAATCTCTGCCTTAGCTGCTGACCAGCAGTCAGAAGCCTCAAGGTCAAAAGTTTTCTGAGACAGAGGAACAGGAATGCCTTCTCAGGAAAAATGGATAAGTGATTGCAGCAGTGATAGTTGCAATAACCCTAAACACCAAACTGAAATGAGAAGCCAAGTGGCCCCATCGTCAGTTTTTTGGAATTGATAGATTGGTGAGGACACACTGCCTTCACCACCATGGGTCCTACTGCTGAGATTCTGGCCATCAGTCTGCAACCAACTATGCTTGTACAGCCTTTGACCTCTACAGATGAGTCAATGCCTCCTCCAGACTTTGACCTCTACAGATGAGTCAATGCTTCCTCCACTGAGCTCCATTTTCCCTCGATACCATTGAGTTGTACCATTGGGACAAGGCAGAGAAGGAGCACTTAAACAGGTCCCCAAAGCCACACAGGTTGGGCAATGTGGGGTTGCTGACATACTGGTAACTGAAGTCATTTCTGTTTTCCAAAAGTCAGGTATGCTCTGTTGACTGTTGCAAAATGGATCCTCACAGTAGTTATTAAAGGACACTGCAGTCAAACCAGGAGATGCAGAGTGCTTCACAAATGTCACTGCCTCAATGAGTAAACCAAAGGTGCTGAATTAAACCAGAAATTAAAAATTCTGCTCCTGGTTGAATTCTGACCCCCACTGGTTTTGCTGGTTAGACTTATGTTTTATTATTGCAAAATACCAACATCCTTAGTGTGGGTGTGCACTCTGGACCTTAGCACAGGTTTCACTGCTAGCTAGTGACAAATATCCAGTCTGACTTTCAGGTAAGGATGTCACCTAATCCACGTTACCTAACCTCACCTACTACTCCTCTCCTGCTCTCCCTCTGCATCTGACAGACTACCCACTCCAGCACTGATCCTCCCTTACTGCTTCATGACTGTTTCAATCACGCTCTTGCCTGAGAGTCCTTGCATGGACTGCTACTTCTGACTGCAAAGTTCTTCCTTTATGTACCTGAATAACCTCACCTCTATCACTTCTCTGTTCAGTTGTCATCTTCTCAAAAAGGACTAGGTATTTTGTATATTGTGTGGTACATCCTATTGTAATTGAAACAAACTCACCTCTAGATCCCTCTTACAGTGCTCTATTTTTATTATTTTTCCTTCCTCTATGACCTGCTTTACCCAAACAGTCTAGTCCTGAAACAAATGCCCTTCTGAACTTTTACCTTCTACTTAAATATCAGATATCTTTTTCTCAGAGTCTTAAGTTTTGCAATAAGCTCAATCTAAGAACAGAGATACTGTTTCATAATGGTGTTAAGATCAGAAAAAAAATCAAATTAAAACTCCACATTTTACAGATTAGATTAAATACCTCCATTTTTACATTCAGAAAATAGAAAGTGATTATCATATGGTGTCAATGATAATTTCAGTAGCTACCTTACTCATAGCTAGACATGGTATACCCCAACATAATTATTTATTTTAAAAGTTTTGCTTGTTAGTCACATAAAAAGTCTGGAAGGATATACTCATGCATGTTGTCAGAATTCTCATGATATTTTTTAAAGCTCCTGACCTATTCTGAGTTTAAGTTATTCACTGTTCCTCTAAATCTATGAATAGATTTTTTACCTCAGAATCAGGTACTCTATTGGACCTCTAGAAATGGAAAGCAAGGACATGAGAAATTTTCTTTTAAGTTCAAATTAGGCATTTGAAACTGGTAGTATATCAAGGCAACAGAAGAAGGGGAAACAAAACTTTACGCCAAAGTGATTTTACTTTAAAATGGTCTGCACTGCCAGGACTGTTTGCAGACAGAGACTGAAAGTCAGGTAGAGGACAAATCCATTGAAAAGACCACCAGGGATGCTTCTGAGTTTGGAAAGTTAATAATCATAAGCTTAAAAATGCATCTGAATGAACTTTCACATTGCCTTCAAAGCAGCCACAGAAATGCCAGTTTCTGTTAGACAGAGGAATAGAAAAAGATTTATTTAAGGCTTGTACAATTATTTTCTTATTGCCATTGTTATTGCTGTGTTAGTATTGGTCTTGTTGTTGTTTTGTCATTATTTTTATATTAAAAGTAACTGGGGGGAAAACAGAAAGAGATGATGTCTGAGAAACTTATCAGTGAAAAATTTTAACAAATGGATCCCTCTCTTAGACATAGAAGTCTCCAGAATATTTGAAAGAAGTCCTTTTTCTTTTCCTAAGGCATGCTAGCTCATGTCTGTGCTAACTCAATGTCTGTGGAAATTTTTCTAGAAATCTTTTAAGTAAGTGTGTCTTAATAAAATCCTGACAGCAGAACATGATGTCCATTTTCAACTGCACCAAATCTCTCCTTCCCAGACAGCCTTCAGATAATCATTCAGTCCCCAGTTTGAGTATTCGTGCCAGTGGGTAATTCTCAGAAAAGTCTCTATATTATTTTTAGAGATCTCAACTATTAGGAAATGTGTCTTCATGTTGAAGATAGATCATATAAATTAATTCATCATTTCATTCATGCCATACACATTGAGCACTGGGCTAGATGCTAGAACAAAAATAAAAGAAGAGCAAGCACATTCCCACCTCCAAGGAGCACATAATTTCCTGGGAAAAACAGAATAATTATGCATTAATAGGAGAATGTGATTAACAAGCTAATGACAGGGATTTTCCAGCTAAATTAAGGGTGAAAAGTTAGGTTACAAGAATTGTCATCTGGAATATGAAGGTACAATTACATATTTTGAAATTCAGATTTAAATAAACATTTTAAAAATGAAACAATGCCCTCCTTTAATATCTAATGATTTTTTAAAGTTATGGTAATAAATAATTTGAAGGAAGTGTAACAACAGAAAAAAAGGAGTGAGAAAGAGGCATAATCTCATGCACTAATCCCAACCACTGGTGCCTGGATAAAGAAATACAATCTGGAGGGAGTAGGGGGGTTAGACACACCCACAAGGCAAAACTGACAATATCCTGGGAATTCTCACTAACTATTGGGTTGTCTTGATCTTCTTGATAAACCCAAAGTTATAGAAACCCTAAGGCAAGAAGAACAAAACTGGAAAGTGAACACAAAGAAAAAGCAAATGACCAAATTGTTGTGAATAGTGACAGTTTAACTTCAGGTCCGAGGTGGAGTTAGAGAATAACAGACATCTTTGCACCCTAACACTTCCCAGAGAACAGGACTCACCCATTTTAACAAAGTCTATACTTTGCCCTCATCTGTTCTCTCCCAGAACCACCTGTCTGCAATTACTCCACCTACTTAGCTTAGGTACAGAAACCCTTGTTTAACAAGAAATATAAGCTCCCCATGAGGTTCTTTAAAAAAAATCTCAAATATAGAGTCACATGATTGTCTTTGTGTTCTATCAAAAAGAAAAATGAAATCTCTACAAAGAGATCATTCCAAGACAATTAAAGTAAAAGAAAATGTTTTAGATTTTACACAAAATATGAGTAAAAAGGAAAGTATATGAAAACAAGAGTCAAAGAATGCAATATAGACTGAAGTCTAATGCTCAGTTCTTTAGAATTTCTTCATCACCAAATAGCTGAAAGTGAACTTACATTCATTAAGTTTTGAATAGAAGGTATTATAACAATCAAAGAAGACAAAAAGGGAAGTTGGAGATTGAAGGAAACACTGTTAGAACCAAGTATTTACATTATATAACTAATCAACTGAAAAATAAAGAAAAAAACCATAATATTCCAAACCTAAATTACTGACACTGGAATAATCATGATGAATACAGATGAAAACAATGGAGAAAAATAATTAGTGAGAAATTAACAGAATTAGAAGATGTAGTATAAGGTATAAGCATAAGGTAACTGGTGTCCCTGAAATAAAATATTCTGCATTGAGAACAGAAAATCAACCCAAAATGGATACAAAGATCAAGGCACACGTAGTATTTTAGGATACGAGAATCATAAGAATAATATGGATGTTAGATTAAATTTTCAAACTTTGAGAAAATAAGGCAATTCTTCAAGCATTTTGGCAGAGAAAACACATTCTCTACATGAGATGTCAGGCTATTCTCAGTCTTCTGCTCAGCAAAACTCATTCTGCAACATGATGAGCTTCACATCAACAGAAAATAACTAGAGTTCTGAGGAAAGGAATGTACTCTTCAAGAATACTAAGCCTAGCCAAAGTGTTGTGTTCCAACTATAAAGGAAATAGAGAACATTCAATCACTAAGGAATTGAATGACCCTGGAAGTTTAAATCATCTTTGTAGACTTCCTTGAATTATCCAACCAATTAAAAGCAAAAGCAACATAAAATTATGATAAAAAGACCAGGGATGAAAATAAAGCACATTAGAGTATAAAGATAATATTAAAGTAAAACTATGTAGATTATGACCACAGAAAAAATGTAAAAGCACACACTTTTAAAATATTATGTTCATAAATACATATCCGAACATACTTGCACACACCTTCTCATGCAAACTGGAGAGCAGGAAGAAGAGAGAAAGCCTTTATGACTTAATCATTCAAAATGGTTATTGTGTGGGTTAAAATTAAAATATACCATTAAAGGTAAATAGAATAGTCAATGTTTCTACCATAATAATTTTTAAATTTTAACTTACAGGAAATTTTTAGTGAATAATGTCACCACTGGCAAAGAAATCATTTGTGGGCTCTTATCAGATTTACTGCAGGTTGTTTTGATTATATAATAGTCAATTAATAACTTATTTTGAATTTTAATAGCATTTCATTTTTACCAAGTTATTTCTATTTATATCTTTCTCATTTTTCTTTTTCTCTACTATATTCTGTCCCTTCTTTTTTCTTTTTTTCTTTCCTGCCTCCCTCCCACTTTCAGATAGTCAAAGAAAGAGGTTAAGAGTTATAGGCACCTAATATTTAACGGTAGGAACTGGTAGTGTTTAAATTTTCTTTTTGACAGTTTTCTTCATTGTTTGAATTTTTTTTTGATATACATTTTCCATTTTATAAAAATAAATAGAATTTCCCCCCTTAAAATCCACATTTGTAACCACAAAAAAACACAAGGGTACATACAAAGGTTAGCAGTTGCTAATTCTGGACAATGGGGATGTAACTGCTGATAATTGTTTTCTAAAAGGCTTTTTCATTTAATTAGAGAAGATCTGGTATAAAGTGACTTATGCATCCTAAGTTGACTATGAGCTCTTCACCAAAATAAATTAGTCAGCACCTTAAGAACCAACCAGGTGGAGGCAGATTAAGATTCAAACTCTACTTTAGTGCTTCCTGTTATGTGTGACCAACAAATTCCTTAAACTCACGCAGGTTTGTTTTCTTGATCACAGATTATTATATAGACCTGATGACTCTAATGTGAGAACAAATAACATATAAAATGATTCTTCTAGTCTGTGGCATGTGGTTGTGTATCCCTCAGTAAGTGATTTTTCCCTTTGTACTAAATTTATGGTGCCCAAATTACATAATTATGCATGTTTAAATTTTGCACATACACAATCATTGTGTAGCAATTCACAAATACACAAACTTAAGACCTGAAAATTTTTTATGGTCTTTTTTTTTTCTCCAAAATCACTGTTTCCAGCAGGAAAATAGTTATGTGATTTTATTTAACTAAGAGGTATACAGGTAAGTGTACAACAAAATGAAACCTATGTCACTTTCAGAATTAAGAATCATCCTTATCTCTATCTCATTTTCTCATTCATTCATGTTTCATAGACAAATACTTTAAAAAAATTAACAAGCTCAACCTAAAACTAGACCTGCAAAAATAATCCAAACCCTTTCCATAGAACATGATGGAAGGCTATATATATGAGCTATACCACCTGTCCAATTTTTATGTACTCAAACTATGGGATCACAAAAAATTTTGTGAGAGAAAAGATTTCTCATGGACAGGGTTGTCAGATTTACAAAAAAAAAAAAAAAAAAGAAAGAAAAAAAGGAAAAAGAAGAAAGAAAGAAAAAAAAGAAAAGAACAACAGAGAAATACCAACAACCACCACAACAGCAGCAACATACTTGTTAACATTGAATTTCAGATAAAAAACAGATAAAACTTTTAGTATGTCCCAAATATTGTATATATTTGATTTGGCCACACTACTTTTGAAAGATAGGACTAATATTTGAACAGCTATTTTGAGAATGATTAGGAATTTCTGGCTGCCCACTGAAATAGACAAAGGAGATAGAAGCTACGCTAAAGTGAAATGACCAATGACAAAGGCATTATGAGCATCATATTCTTGGAATCTCTGTCACCTGAAAACTTGAAAAAGTTGTGTAGGAAAAGGTGGAAAAACATGAGCATGAAAACTTTTGGAACCTAGAATTCAGTCATTTGAGGGAGTTTGGAACTCCTTTGATAAGAAATGGAGTGTTGAGCTACATTAGATTCTGAGAGGCCCAAGGATATGGTTAGTGCTGCTCTTTAGAAAATAATTGGCTTTCAGCAGCTCCCACAGCTCTGATAGCAGTGTTCGAGGATTACAAAATATCTGTGAAAGCCAAAGTGAACTTGGTGTTTGACCATTTGTGCAGCATGTAAAACTTATTTCTTGCCTTTCTGTATTGCAAAAAATCTTTTGGATCATCTATGATAGTACTCTTTTTTAATATCCAATAACATTGGTGTAGAGAATTAAATAAAAAGTCTTTATGTTTAATTGAGGAAATAAATAGCTTGAAAGAAATAGGAAAAAAATTTAGTGCTAAAAACTCTAAGATGACATAAAACTTATTTGGACAAGGTGCATCTTTAATCTATCAGAATAGAAAACATGGGAGTTAAGAATGCAAAATCTCATCACACAGAATTCAACATTTACTGGTTGTATAATCTTGGAAAATTTGTTTAGAAATCTTAAGTTTTGGTTTCCTGGTGGGATTTAAACTTCACCTCCCATCAAGAGTTATTTTGAAAAATTAATGACATAAAACATGTAAAATGTGTAGGAGCCTTGCTTAGTACATTGCAAAAACATTTTTTTGCTTTGGTACTATGGACAGACTTGAATCTAAAACCAGGTGATTTACATTCACATTATAGTTCTTCAAGTTGACTGGTTGTTGCCAATTTATTTCAACTTCAAGTTTCTGCTCTCATTTCTTCAAGTTATTATTATTGCCAGATATGACTAACTTCTTTTGAAAATTAAGTTAATGCCTTAATTCATGTGCACTAAGCTAATTTACATAGATACAGTGCTCGCTAGGCTTTTGTAGACCAAACAGGTACTTCAGGTACAGAAATAAGTACAGAAACAGGTACAGAAATAAGTGTATATATAACTTAATATATCAAGTGTATATATAACTGTATATATATATATATAACTGTGTGAAATAAGTGTATATATAACTTAATATATCAAGTGTATGTATAACTTAATATATCAAGTTATATTAAGTTGTATATCTATTTGTAGGGCACATTATTTCAAAAAATAATGTGCCCTACAAATAGATAGTGCCCACTATCTATAAGTTAAGGTGAAAAAAAGCATATACTCTACTTGTTGGGTCAGCAGGGATTCAAACTTTCATTAGTGTAATTACTTGATTTATATTATTTACAAACAGAGTCAATTACTATAAAAGAAAGGAGTCTGATTTAGAAAAAAAGGCACAGACGAGACCTCCCTGAGGAATTTTTATTCCCTTTCTCTCTTTGAACCTGTTTTCTCATCTGGAAATCAAAAGACAGTAATATAGAAGACATTTTTAAATGTCACTTGCATATTTGGGAATAGAACTCCAGTTTCATGATTCCCAGCCTTCAGCTCTTTCATGATCAAGCTAAGTAGTTCTCAGGCCTCTCTTCTTTTCTGAAAAAAGGGAAGGGCGGGTAAAGAAGATGATCTCTATGGCAACCTAGAGTCTCTGAATCTTAGAACTTATCACTGTTACAAAGCGAAGTTTGTAAGGAAACCCCATGAGAGGAATTTACTTATTTTATCCCAAAGCATCTTTGGGATATCTGCACACACATATGCCACCATATGGGATACATTTAGAACTTCATTAGAAGAAGAATAATTAGTCTCCCATCGTACAGGAAAAAGAAGAGACCCAGAGGATAAATACTTTAGGAACTGAAATAAAAGACTTTTAAAATAAATCTGCCAAAAACAAAATGAGGAGAAATAAATCGGAGCTCATTTGAAGAAAGTCAAATGAAACGAACAATTAATTCACCTGTAAAGCTGTATAGGCACTTCTGTTTGGGGGAAAGAGATTGCATCTCATCTCATAGGAATAGGAGGGGAGAATACAATAACCCATATTAACAGAAGCACCCAAGGACTATTTCTTGTTTATTGCAATAAAGGAAAGAACTGCGGAGTTAAAGAACTTAGACTCCCGGAAATAATGATCCATTGAAAAAGATTCTCGACTCCGCAGACTTTAATTGTGTCACTAAGTACCAGATGCACCTAAAGATTTTAGAGGGTCAAAACAGTGGACTGGAGTTCTAGAGAAGAGCAGAATTAAGGGAAAAGTGAGATAAATAGGAATGCAGAGGAAAAGGCATAGGAAGAAGAAAAGGGAGAAATGTCAATGTCAAACTGATTGACTAATTCAGCAAATTCTATTGATTCTACTTTCTAAATAGATCCAGCCTCTGAAAAACTTTGCAACATTCACTTTGACAAAACTCCTTGTGTAAGCCGGCACTGTCTCTGATCTGACCCACTGTGGCAGAATCTAGTTCATTGCTTCTTTTCCTTCCTCCCAACCCAAACAGAACATTTTCCACACAAAAAACTTTTAACATATTAATAAATAACTTCAGCTTCTTTTAATCACATCTGATCAGTGGTTTCTTATCATAGGTAGAAAAAAAAATCCAAAGTCTTTTCCATTCTATAGAAATGTCAATATCTGAAGTTCAATCACCTGATTTTTCTTGCTCTTTCTTCTTCACTCTCTGGTCACCTGAGTCCACTTTTCCTTAGTTTCTAAATCTGCTTCTCTCTCAGGAGTTTTTCACTTGTACTTTTCTTTTCCTGGAATATGTCTTTGCTCAGATCCCTACTTAATTATATCTGCTAAGTCAGCCCCAGTCCTATCAAAATATTCACCCATCCTCCTCCTTTTTCTCTTCCAATAATCTGATTTGTTTTTCTCCATAGCATGTTGTCACTAACTGAAATTATTTCTGTATTTTTTTTTCTCTGCCTGGTTACAACATAAACTAGGGTTTAGTCTTCCTTGGTTTATAGCACATTCCCAATATCTGAAACATTGCATGAGGCACATTAGGAATTGGATAAATATTTTGAAAGATTACTAAATTATTTCTATCACCAATTTGACAAATATTATAGAAAATTTAGCATGTGTTCTACACTATAGCAGGTTTCAGGATGCACTGATATAAGAGATGGACCCTGATGGGCCTTTTCATCTAATTTGTGTCAAAGACTGTAATCAAACTGTGATCTAATTAAACTGTGAGGAGAAAAGGAAAGCAAAATGCTAAGATCTAGGCTGGAAGTCCAAGACACCTTCCTCGAGGAAGCAACATTTGAGAAAAATCTTAAAGGAGAAATGAAATTTGCCTGATAAAGTTGATTAGAAGTGTTACAGAGCATCCTAGGCAGGGAAAGCCATATGTGAAAGCAAGGAAGATTAGGGAAATCATGAGGATTTAAAAGAAGGTTCTGGTGGCTAGAACATAGTACAAGGGGGTAATATGGTGCCTGATGAATGTTTAAGTCGTCTATTGCTGTGTAACAAATCACCACAAAACTAGACAACAACAATTTGCACTTGTAACAAATTGTTGTGTTGTTAAATACAATAATAACCTTAATTTTTCTGATGCCCCTGAAATTGGGACTGGGCTACTAAGGGACAGATTGTCTCCTCCATGTGGCTTAGGCAGAGATGTTATTCAAAAACTGGAGCCAGATGCATCACATACAAATCCAGCAGACATTGCTGAGTACTTGGCGAGGATTGACAGCTGGAATACATTCACATGACTTCTCTACCTGATTGCTTAGCATCCCCCCAGCATGGTGGCTGGGTTTCCAGAGTCAGCACTCAAGAGAATAAATGGATGTGCTTGACATTTTTATGACCTCTCATTGTTTTAACATTTCTGTATTGATTTGGTTGGTCACAAAAGTGGCCCTGTATCAAGGAAAAGATGCGTACGTTGCATGACACAGGAACATCTTGTGGGATAAGATATACTGTGGGAATCATCTCCAGAAAAATATGATTGACCATAATTAGGGAGTATACAGAAGTAAACCAGACTAGACAGGACCTGTAAATCTATTTAAATTTTTCCTTTCTCCACAGAGGAGTTGGATGTCATTTATGTATTTTAAATGACTACTTTGAGTGGTGGGCAGAAATGGAAAAGAAGATGATTTCATGAGATATATTTGGATAATAAAATCATCCAGGCTAGGTTACTTAGTAGTTGTGTGAATGGAGAACATAGAATGAAAATAAATTACTTGTCTATCTCCTAGAGACAAAAATCTAGGCATGATTAGCTTACAATCCTTGGATTTCTCAAGAATTTTTGTGCAAAAGGCTAATAACCTCCATACATCCCTTCGTTTGCTCATTCGATCTTTTTTTTAAGAATGTCAAATTTAGCTGAGTATGGTGGTACATGCCCATAATCCCAGTGACTCAGGAGGCTGATACAGGAAGACAACCTCAGCAAATTATTGAGACCCTGTCTCAAAATAACCAAAAGGACTGGAATTGTGGCTCAGTGGTTTAACACCTCTGGGTTCAATTCCTGTTAATAAGCACCCCTGGATTCAATTATTTTTAATAAAGAGAGAGAGAAAGAGTGAGCGAGAGAGAGAAAGGGAGAGAGGAGAAGAAGAAGAAGAAGAAGAAGAAGAAGAAGAAGAAGAAGGAGGAGGAGGAGGAGGAGGAGGAGGAGGAGGAGGAGGAGGAGGAGGAGGAGGAGGAGGAGGAGAAAGAAAAATAAGAATGTCAAGTTTGAGCAAGGCATATATTGGAAGCTAGAACTTATACTTTGATGTTAGATGACCTAAAGCATTTACAGCCATGTGGCTGGACATATTCTCCTGTGCACCTTGGAACAGAGAGGCTCTTACCAAAACACCTGTATTAGCCATGATTGCCATGAGAGAAACACCAGTTCCAGAGGCTGCAGCCAAGAAAAGTCTTGCGGGTAAATAGATGATGTTGGAGACTGTTGTGCTAAGTGAGATTAGCCAATCCCCCAAATCCAAAGGCCAAATGGTCTCTCTGATAAGTGAATGATGATGCATAACGTGGGGTGGAAGGGTGGCAAGAATGGAGGAAGGATAGATAGCATAGAGGGACGGGAGGGGTGGGGTCAGGGTGGAGGGGTAATAATAACAGAATGTGTGACAGACATCATTGCCCTGTGTACATGTATGAATGCCCAGACAGTGTGACTCTACTTTGTGTACAACCAGAGAAATAATAGCTGTACTCCATTTGTGTTCATTGAATCAAAATTAAATAAAAAAAAGAAAAGTCTCTCAGATGGGATTATACTGGAGCTAAATTTTGAAGGATGGGAAGAGATTATATGAAGAAATAATAGGCACAGGTGCAGGTGAATTGTTTAAGCAGGGTTTTCAGTGTTTAAAAATGCACAGGACCATTTACAACATGTTAGGAAATGGCGTTCCAAATCTTTATCATGGAGCTATCCATAGAGATCCTTATCGCAAAGGACCTTATGCATTCACAGAAGAGTTTGGGATTACTGGGTTACTCTAACTTCAACCCAGTCATAGAGAATGTTTTTGAATTTGTTCAGTCATGAAGCAACTAAGAGCTGAACTTAATCAAAGACACATTGAGCACTGTGAGAAGTGGCTAAAAACAGATAAATTGAGAAGGCTTGTCCTACACAGGACATCAAGACTGACCATCCAAATAGTGTGGAGAAATAGTTTGTTCTATTTTCTTTAAGTACTGATTTTTTGCTTCATTCTGTGAAATACTGACTCAATAAAGGAATTACATATGAAGTTAGACTTCTACTTTTAAATATCTTTTGATTAGTAAATTATCAAATACGTGAACAATAGTAAATGATTTAATAACACTTATTAAATGTTATTTTACATTTAATAACATTAAATTATTATGTTATTCTAAATGTTTTTTAGAACATAAACAGTTATTCTAAATGTTTTTCTTATGCTATTTCTTCAAAACTCACAACACTCATTTTAGTTAGGTTGTTATCATCCTTAATTTATAAGTGAGAAAAGTAAGGAACAGAGAGGTTAAATAACTTGCTTAAGAAAACTTGGCCAGGAAGTGGACCTAGGATTTAAGGGCAGACAAACTGTCTTCAGGACATGGTAACTATTCAATACCATCAGGGAAGGGGCTAGGGTAAAATGAGGCACTTGCCATGGACACAGAATTTAAGGAAAAGCCAAAACCTTGGTAATCCAAATGAATAATATTTAATGCAGTGTTTTAAAAAAATAAAAACTAATGCAAAATCTATGTTGAATAGAATGTTAGGATTTCAGGTGATGATGGGATCTGTCATGGTGATTATTCCCTTCCTATCATAGGGATCTGTGAGATGGTTTCTGCAGATGAGGAACATGCTCGGCCCTCCCATTTAGAGAGAGAGACTTTGGGGTAGTAGGTGTTATTCCATTGGAAAGGTGCAGTATATCTAGCTGAGGCCATGGAACTGGATGAAGAGAGCAGGTGAGAGCATCCAGAGTGAATGACAGAGGCCCAAACAAAGCCAAGAAGACTACTTGGAATTGAACTAACTGCCCAGGTAGAAAGATCTATGAAATCAAGATCACAACATGGGACCAGGATTGGTTTCAAGTTTGGTTTTAAGGAATGGGCAGCAAAGTACTGGAAGCAGATCTACTTTCACAAAGTAAACATTCATACCCTCTGACTGATTTTGTAACCTACCACTCTACAGACAAGCTCAGAAAATAAAGTATCTACTTACTAGAATTAACAAGAACAATGATAGAAGTAACTCTTAACTAGAAATAATAGTGTATATTATGTTCAAAGAGTATGTTTGGGTTGTTGATTTTAAAATTATTAATAAAAATTATTCTTGGATATCTATGTGAGGATTGGAATCAAATATATGTAATTTATAATTCATATTTTTGCCACTTAATAGGTTTGTTAGCTTCAGTAATTAACAATGCTCATGCTCTGTTTCTTCATCTATCTACTGAGACATTTGGGGATTACAGAACAATGTAAAGTAAGAACCCAGGTCAGGGCTCAATACTCTGAATATTATTCAGTTTTTCTCTTTCCCCATTAAATATAATAGGAACGAAAGCCCAATTTACTTTCTTCCCTAAGGAAGTGCACTTGGAAGACCAACCTTCATTCAGGTACCCTAGTGTAAGGCCAGAGTCTTTTTCTTATAAACTTCTTTAAGGAGTGCTCTGTTTGGCTCATAGATGCCGCTGCTATATCACCCACATGCATATCAGATGCATTCCAATAGAAGGTCACTCAGAAAATTTACACTTAAATTAGAACCTTCATAGAACCTTTTATAAAAAAAATAGGTGAGTACAGAAATTGCATTTGTGCAAATATAATTAAATATATTTATTGCTTCCATCTTGGAGACTATTGATTCACTAGTGTGAAATATAAAGTACCAAAAGAACAAAACCAAAACCAAAAAAAAGTCGAGGAAAGAAAGTCCCTTCATATCTAAATAATGGAGAGTTAAGCATCGCTTAAAATGTGGCTGGTAGTTTCCATATCACAACCTTAAAAATTGCTCAAGGCATGACATTAAATATTTCCTTGGTTCTATAAGGAATATGAGGAAGTAACTGGAATTACCCAATCTTGGTTCCTGGTGTTTTCGTTGATCTTTTTCCCTTAGGTAATTGCGAGTTAATTTTTTAAACTATCAAATCCTATCAGCAATGAGGACTGCAAGTACAGGTTTAAGTTCTGGTGACAGCACAACACATTAGGGTGGAAAAAACCCCCAGCAATTATGGGCCTTTAGTAACACATAAACGAGAATACAGGCTACAGAAGTTAAGAATGAATCTCTAATTGTGCATGTGTGTGTGTGTGTGGGGGGGTGTCGCTGCAGATTAAGCCCAGGTCATGAATCTAGAAATCTGAATAATTATTATTTATCATAACTAATTTTATTTGGTGCCTAGAATATGTAAATTATACATATGTAGATATACACATATATTTATATGACATATAGATAGATATTCCTCTATGTATGTTTAAATGATTCTATAGTTACATCTATCTGTATACACACATACACATACAATCATTCTATACTATAGAGTGCTTTTTTTGAAAGGTAAAGAATAATTACTATTTTAGAATCATCTCAGTTATTTAGAATTAAATCACCTTAACATGAAGGTGCTGATTCAAAAAATTTTCTTTCAAAAAAGAAAGAATAATTACAACAGAAAGAAGTTTTTTTTTATTTTTTGAAAAATAATAATCATGAATCGGGAAGCTTTCAATCTTGTTATAAAGACAAATTTTTTTAAGAAAAAGAAGTAAAATAAAAATAAATCTGAATTAAGGCTATAATAATTATTAGGTGCTATTCATTTCCTTGAGTAGAGGGTACCAAATTACAACCCACAGGCCAAATATAGCCTATTACTTATTTCTGTATGGCCCATAAGAGTGATTTAAAATGTTAACAGTTATGTGTCTACATAGTAGTCTGATAAAAAAGAATGTGTTTCTTCGGTTGTTCTCTAGCTCTTCACAGAAAGTTTGATGAAGCCTATCCTAGAAGATGCATCCCTAGAAAAATTGAGTGTTTACTATGTCTGGTTGTATGCCAAGCATTTTCCATGCATATGCCATTAAGTGTTCATATGACATTTTATGGTATGTAGCTACTCTTCGAGACTTTGTTTTCTGAGGATTCCAGAGGACAAGTTTCATGAGTTTGGTCCATAGAGTCATGGAGTACCATGGGTAGGATGAAATCCCTGGCTCTGTGATTGTTCAGTACTCACT
>JAJEJO010002292.1:201108-327927 GCA_020662805.1 Glaucomys volans | reverse complement strand
CTCTGAAATATACTAGTGAATGTCTAGACTCAAAATCTTCTGTTATTATAGTACCCACCACAGTATGTAAAATAATGCTTTCACCAAGTGCTTTCACTTGTCTACAAAATGACCTCACAGAGGAAGAAATAAGAAAAGGGCTTTCTAACATGTATCATTAGCACATTCTTAAATGTAATACAGCAACCTACATTAGAAATGCAGCAGATTTTCCCCACATGAGGGATCTAGTTTGTTGAGCTTATCACAGCACCCTGGCCAGGGGAACACTTGCACCTTCTGTGGATCATCATGTTTTGGGGAGAGGACACTGGAGTCTTTGCCCTGCAGAACTCCAAAGGAGTTTTAACACACGGAGGGACCATGTATACATAATGTGTGTAACAAGAAGTTTGTGATACAGTTCCCTTTCATAAGTGGATTTAGGACACAGAAATCTTGGTGCAGGGCTGAAATCAGAAGGGGGGGGGGGTAAGAGATATCAGGTTTTGTGTCACAGCTAAGCCTGGGGGAAGGATCTGATCCTAAATTGATGTAATCAGGGCAAGCCCCCAAACGACTAGAGTAAAACCTTTGTTTTGACTTAATACATCTCCTTTGAATTCCAGACCACTGTAGGTTTCAGTTATATGGAGAGAAAACTACCTCACTCACCTCAAGACACTATATTAATCCTCCATCTCTCTAGTAGACTATATATGGAAAATGAATGTTGGGTATTCTGAGTAGATGGAAATAGGAATGCAATATCTGATTTGCCTTTCCTTAGTTTCTTGACAGAAAGCAATTATTTTAAGCCTGGGGAATGCACCTTGTAGCAAAGGTGAGCTCCTGCCAGTGCTTTTGTGGGCATCCCTATTAGGGTTTATCGGTGATTGCAGTTACTTCCAAGCACAAGTGCATGGAAAGGGTTAAGGCATGTGAAATAATTACTGGACAGTAGCCAAGATATTGAGAAACGCCATAGATCCTGGGAATCAGCAGTGAGGAGATCTAGGAGTGGGTGCGCCCGAGCATTGCCATCAGGGTTCAAGGTGAGGAAGTGGGAGAAAGAGCGGTGAGGGTGGGGGGTTGAGAGGAAACTAAGGTACACACTTGCATTGAAAAAGCAAAACCCATACAGCTTCACTCATGCCAGGTTAAGTGCCTTTTCCAGAAACTCAATAAAGAAACGGTATGTTTTCAGGAGCTGTTTTAACCTGTCCACACCCTACTCTGACTTTCCCAGAAAACAGGCGAGTGACAAATGCCATTGCCAAGCTTCCCGTCTCCTCTGGTTTCCAGGCTCCTCGGATCCCAGAACACATCCCCATCGACTTCACACAGAGTTGTTTCCAAGAGCACTGCGTGGACGTGGGGCCAAGTTTGGATGTGGTTCTCTCCAAATCGGGTTATCCCCCGGGAGTGGGGTTTGGCCTCAGGGGCTCCCGGGCAGCGCCAGGCAGAGGCTGAGCAGCAGCAGCAGCAGCCTGCAAGCTGAGGAGCCAGCCTCCGCTGTCGCCTCCTGCTGCCGGCGCGGAGTCGGCAGCACAGCCAGTCCCTATCGCTGTCACGCAGCCAGCAGCACGGCCCCCGCCCCCCCGCGCGGCCCCAGCCCTCACACTGTTATTTGCGTGACTGACCCGAGCGGGGTGGGAGGCAGGACCCGGCTGGGGAGAGAGGGAGGGCGTGGGCCCGCCCGCTCCTTCCCTCTGGCTCCCTGCGGCAGCCCTCTCCTCCTCATTGGCCACACGCTTACGTCCATCACCCCCACGCGGCGCTCGGATTGGTAGAAGGAGCACTTCTGGAGCGAGGAGGGCAGAGTGACTCCGCTGGTCTCCGGCGCCTCGTCTTTCCCTCCACCCCCCACTTCAACGTCCACCCACCTCTCCCCACCCCCCACTCCACTTCCCCCGCCCGGTTCGCGGCAGTGTCCTTAGAAGACTCATTGGGCCAGGGGCGAAGCCAGCCGCCTATCGAGCCGCACCATCATTGGTCGGTACCCATGCCCGTCGGGACGGCGGGCCTCGCCATTGGGCCGCTCTGCTCCGCTCCCCGCCCCGCAACGCCTCGCCCTCCCAGTAGCCTCCTCCCCTCGCGACTCTCCCCCGGCCCCCTTACCCCGCCCGTCCCCGCCGCATCTCCCCTGTCCAGCTGGGCGGGGACTGCTGTACGACTCTGTAAAGTCTGTGAGTCACTGCACAACCCATCAATCCAATTAAATGTCTTGAGCGAGCTGAGCAGGCGGTGCTGCCGCCCGCTGCCGCTCGCCCCGCCGCGGCCGCCCCTGCTCGCAGCGCCCCTCTGATCCATGGCTGTCTGTCTGTACTTGTTACGGTGTAACATCCTCCTCCTCCTCCTTCTCCTCCTTCTCCTCCTCCTCCTTGGGAGCCGCTGCAACTTCCCCTCAGCCAGCCTCCTCCTCTGCTTGGGGACTGCAAAGGCATGGGATAGACCCAGAGCCACTTCTCTGTCTCCCCACCAGCGCTTGCTCAGTTTCGCCCCTTTAAATTAAAGTCCGTTCCTCGGTCCTCGTCGTTTTAGAGATTTATTTGTCAGTCTATTATTTCCCCTGGTTTTCTTTTTCCTCGGCGGGGGCAAGGGTCGTCGGGGCCGGTGGGTTTATGCCTGGGAGGGGCGCTCCCGCACCCCACCCCCTCGGTTTCTCCTCCTCCCTTTTCGGCCGTGACTTGATTTCCCTGCTCCTTTCCGTTCCCACCCGTCAAACTCACCGTCCTGCACTCGAGTGACGCACCGACACCCCCCGCCCACAGCCCAGACGTCCCCTCCCTCGCTGCCACCCCGACCCGTCTCGGAGCTGGACCAGGTGCCGACTTCTTCGCAGAAGGGTGAGTACCGTGTAGGTTTTTTTGGGGGGTGGGGTGGGGGGGTGAGAATAAAACGTGGTAGCCGGTCCACTCTTGGGGAGGGCAGGGATCAGGTTGTGGGCAGGAGGTTCCTGGTCCGGCGTGGATTTGAGGTGGCGACTCCCTCCCTCCCTCGCTCCCTCTTCCCCCGCCCCTCGAGTCCTTATTCACCAGCCTTGCTGTATTTCTAGGTATTGCCAGACTTCCTCCATCGGGGCATTATAACGCTTATACAATGATTGGCGATGGCATGCTTTCTCTTTTGGATGCCTAGTGAAAAGTAATAGCGATGTGATCCGATAGACTCTGTGACCTGCAAAAAGTGTAAAATGGCTAATGGGTACATTTTCCTGTAAATCAAAGTTAACTTTTGTTCAGTAAAGGCAAAGCAGAAGGTATTATTCATTTGAATGTGTGGTGATAGAGCAAGGGAAGACAGGTTGCCCATGGCATCACTCAGTGTTATTATTTTGAGAAAATATTCAGTATTAAAGGTTATGAAGTCTTTGAACCTGTTGGAGGAAAGCAAGGTAAGATGGAAATTCTGTGTAACACTTCGTCCCCAGCTCCTTTCTATCCTAGGGAGGCATCACAGTACAGAATTTTGTATTTCCCAGTTACTGGACACAGTCGAGTGTGTTAAGGATATATGAGAAATATGGACTGTTTCCTTTGATATTCATCTTTTGGCACTTGATTAGTTTTTAAACAACGTCATTCTACTGATTTTTTTTTTTTTGTAAAATTTTAATTTGGTTTCTTGGTTGTCAGTAGCTCAAAAGTTCACATACCTTCCCATATGTGCTTTATGACAACATTGTCTTATGTATCCTTAATATTTAGTGTGAGATAAAAGTAAAAATTATGAGAATAGTTATTCTGAATTGGCTTCTGTGGTCACTGTTTAGAATTCAGCTGTTTTAAATTGGTATTCCTCTTTTTGAATCAAGTTCTGGGCTAGTTGTCCACAAGAGTCAAATTAGGCCAAACTAAACATGTTTTGAAATATTAAAGTACAGGAAAGGCCTCTTAGTAGTTAATTCTCTCCTTCTCTTTCAGACTAACCAGAATAAGTTGTTGCTAAATTTAATTTTAAAGAATAGACTGTTCCTGTACTGAAATCTGCCAAGTTGCTACAGAAAGATTTCTTTTTAAAGAGCAGAAATGTGTTTATGATCAGTCCAAAGTAGTAAAGTTGAGAAGTGACTTACATATAAATGCTGCCTTAAAGAAATGCTTGTCATAAACTCCAAACCTTTAAATGTGTTTCAGGAAGACTTATACAAAGCCTTTTTGAATTGTTTAATAAATTTCAGCATGTGACCTTTTTCATGAGGGTAAGACTGAACCTTTGAAAGGCCAGATAGCACAGGGGAGGTATGCTGCCTGGATTTGAATTCAGCCATCACTCACTGGCTCTGTGACCTTGGACTAATTTCTAACCTGATCTGTGTTGGTTTTCTCCTCTAAATGAGAGGGGAGACTCCTCTTTAAAGGGATTAATCAGAGTGGACAACACAGAGCACTGTGTTAGCTGCCTCAAAATCGTCGCCATTCTCAGAGAGGGGATCTAGTGTAGTGGCTAAGAGTAGGGCCTCTGGAACCAGATTCTGTAGGTTCAAGTCCCAACATTTCTGCTTTGACCTTGGTCAAATTAACCTTAGATTCTTCATCTATAAAATGGGAATAATGGTAGCACCTGCTTCGTAGGTTTATGGAGAGAGAGAGGTGTGGGCAGAATGAGTTAATATGTACACAGTTTAATGGCATTTGGTATATGTATCTTGCTCCATTTAGCTTTTTTTTTTTGTCCGCCCCCCCACTGGGAATTGAACCCAGGGGGCTCTACTTCTGAGTTACCTCCCCAACCCTTTTCTTTATTTCTTCCCTCCCTCCCTTCCTTCCTTCCTTCCTTCCTTCCTTCCTTCCTTCCTTCCTTCCTTCCTTCCTGAATCTTGCTAAGTTGCTGAGGTTGGCCTCAAACTTTAGATACTCCTGCCTCAGCCTCCCAAATAGCTGGAATTACAAGTACACACTACTACACTGGCCCAAATTTAGCTCTTTCATGTTCCTTGGTATATCTTGAAATATGAATGACTATATTTTTTACAAGTAATTTTTTTTTGCAAAGATAAAGAATCATTGCTATTAATAAAATAAGCAGAATTTAATCAATATGCCTGATGTTTGAACTAGAATTTATCAGAGCCTTTAAGAAGTTTGATTATTGAATGAGTTGAGTTTATCACTCATTTATTTGAACTTGCATAATGTAGTGTACTACCTCTATTAAAATTATAATATAGATCACACACTTGCTGTTATCTATAGTTTTCACCCCTACCAAACAGAAAGCTTTTTGAGGGTAACAGTAGTGTTTCAATCGTGAGAATCTCTGTTGCTTAGCAAAGCTGCTAGCCCATAAAGAAGCTTAATGAATACTTGTGGAATTAAACAATGTTATTCTCAAATCATCTATAAGTAGTTGAATGAGCGTTATATGTGATGTTGTGAAGAATACTGTTATTTGTATTGTTAAATTGAATTTCCACTTTCTCATTATTTTTGTAACTAGAGAATAAATGAGGGGATTCCCAATATAATTTGTCCTTTATTAACCAACAGTTTGGCTGGGCATGGTGGTGCACGCCTGTAATCCCAGTGACTCTCGAGGCAGGAGGATGTAAAGTTGGAGGCAAGCCTCCACAATTTAGTAAGATCCTGTCTCAGAGTAAAAACAGAAAGGGCTTGGGATGTAATTCTGTGGCAGAGCATCCCTGGGTTCAATCCCCAGTATCACAAAAAATCTAAACAAAATTTTATTTTAAAGAGTAAATTAAAAATTAGCTGAAAAGCACATCTAATATTATCCTTTGTTGCCTCACATGTCCATTTTTAAATTATGTTTCTCTGATTCCCAAACTTTCTGTCATTAAGTTGAATGTTCTTAATTAATGTGAATTATACAAATTAGAGTTTGAGTGTCTGAACAGATCAAATGATATTATTTTCTCTACTTCAGAATAAATAATAAAGACTTTTCAACATAACACTGTAAAATAAAATACTATCATTTCCTTAAGTACCAGAGCCTTATTTTTCTTTCCATTCAAGAATAAAACTCTTTCTTTTGAATAGTCTTAATAGATAATTAGCTATTGGAATAGCTATAATAAATAGTGTGATAGGATCATAAAAGAGGTGTATGTAATTAGTAAATAAAACTCTTAAACTTTAAACTTTACCACACACTTAATAGGCATTAACACAATTGTGGGATATGTATTTTTTAAATAAGCAAAATGGATGGGGCCTACCACCTGCTTCATTTATAGAATCATCCTGTTTTACTTGTCAATAAAATTCATTTTAATTACTGTGCCCTCAAAAGTTATAAAATACAAGAATTGTCTTTAATGAGAGAAAGGATCCTCAGCAACAAAATCTGAATACTAATCTACTCAGAAGTGTTATAGTGTTTCTTAACATTGTTAAAACTTTTCCAGTATGTGAAACATTTGTTACAATGCTTGTAATTTTGAGCACATAGACCTTTGTTTATCCAAATCTTGTTATTCAGTTGACTTGAATATATTGTATTTTCATTGTCTAAAACACCTGATTTTTAGAAAGCTTGACCTTTTTGTTTGTTTGAATACTTTTAAAGCAATTAATCAAAAGCAAAACTTAAAAAAACAATTTATAGGCACTTAGAAACAACACTTAAAGATCTGTTCTGCAAAATGGAAAGTCTCATCTCAAGTTTTTCACTTGACACATTTTAGCATGACATTGTTTCCACAGCTCACCTCTCTTTCTTTTAACTGTTTTTGTTAAGACATTTGGCTATTTATTAGGATTTTACAGACATTTACGATGTTTCCAACTTTATTGGGGTTGGGTGGGGACTGTGTTGCCCAGGCAGGCCTGAGCTCCTGGGCTCAAGTGATCCTTCTGCCTGGGTGTCCTGAGTAGCTGCCTAATGTTCCCAACTGGTTTTTTTTTTTGGTACTGGGGATCGAACCCAGGGGCACTCGACCACTGAGCCACATCTCCAGCCCTATTTTGTATTTTATTTAGAGACAGGGTCTCACTGAGTTGCTTAGGGCCTCTCTAAGTTGCTGAGGCTGGCTTTGAACTCCTGATCCTCCTGCCTCAGCCTCCCAAGTGCTGGGATTACAGGCGTGCGCCACTGTGCCCGGCTTTTCCCAACTTTTAAAAATGCAGTATTTGTTGTAAAGAATTCTTTGGAAAGAAAAGAGGAGTAGAAATAACCTTTAGGGTTTGTGATTTCTATGCTTACAGTAAGAAAATGGAAAGATATGTCAGATAGTGATGTAAAGGAGAGAAAAATAACATTGTCTAATGACATAGGCACATATCCTTCTACATTGAATGACACTACAGATTGGCATGTAACCTTGAGCATTACATTTCACCTCCTACATTCTCCATGGTGTTGCCCTGTCAGTGGGAAGAAGAAAGGTAGTTAATCCTGCTCTCGCTCACAGAGGAAGTTATAGGAATAAATTGTGTTTCTTAAAAACTTTTGGGAAGGACAAAATTCTTGTAAACACAAAGTAAACCTCATTTAGAAAATAGATATTTATCGTTATGTAAAAATTGTGATCTCTCAGATATTTATCTATAGGCATTCCTTTTGAGTTTAGATTTGAAGAGATATGCCTAAGGTACCATTTAAAGAAGTAAGTAATTTTACTTTAGTTGAATGGGGTTTTAAATGTTAATACTGAGTTTTGGTGTATCCCAATTTATAGCAGATGCTGATATTTTAAAAACATACTTTAGGTATCTGGGAAATAACACATTTTATCAAGTTAAAGTTTGTCAAATTTGTACTTGCATTGCAGGGGGAAAATGTGCAGATTTACTGGATTCCATTAGAAGTATATTCAAAGAGAAAAATTAATTCCCTTGTTTACTTTTAAATTTCAAAAGAATTATTTGATGGTAGGACCCCCTTTATACTTGATTTACTTTATACTTGATTTACTTTGTACCCTGAATACTTGAATACAGTGAAATATGCACATTTCAGAAGTAATTTGGAGGATTTAATTTATTCCAGTTAATTTTTTATTTAGAAAGGCAAGTGAAAGGCACATGCAATAAGGTTGCATTTTAAGAAATCATTTTTTCCTTTGTCCCTAAAAATGAGTGAGGAGTCTTTAAAAAAAAGTCTATAAGACTTAGAGTTAGCACATTATACAAATTTCTTTGAATTAAACTTTACTTCTCTCCAATTATTACCACAATTATCACAACCTCATGATGTTATTCACTTTTTAAAGAGGAAATATAATTCTAGGATACTCAGAGTAAGATGTATCAAAACAAGGCATATAAAATATTATTTATTCTAATATTGAGGATAGTAAGTAGCCTCACATGTGAGATTTCTAAGCAGAGAACAACTTTTTTTTTTTTGGCAGTGGGGTGGTGCTGGAACTAACCACACGTTATGCCACTGAACTCTACCCCCAGCTTCCAGAAAGAAACTTTTAAAAATACTGTCCTTATTGTTCAACAGCCAACCAACTGAGGCAGAACAATCTGATTTCTTCTCCACCTTTGAATCTAACATCCAAACTGATGTTTATAATATTTTGCATTGAATATTGACTTTTAACCTATTAAATAAAATGACTTAAATAATCCATCCTCTTGCCTTTGTTCTAATGTCATTTTTCATAATATTTCCATATGAGTTTGTCTTTTCTTTTTATGTGACATCTCTCTTATTTTATTCTTGTTTCTTTCCAAGAGTCAATTGGATTCTTTTTCATTGGTGATAGCAGGTTTATTTTGTTTTTATTTATTTATTTTGTGTGTATGTGTTTGTGTGTGTGTGTGTGTGTGTGTGTGTGTGTGTGTGTTTAAGCTGTGTTTGCCTCTGTATAAAGTATAGAGGAAGGGCTTTTGTTTTATTTCAGTCTATTTTATGAGACTGATGGAAAGTCTTCTATGTAGAAAAATTTTCTTTGCCTTATTTCAAAAGAAGAGTTCTCTCCTTTTATCTGCACAAAATTTAAGGATCTACTTTATAAACCTAAGACCAAGTTTCAGCCTATGCAAGGTGGTGTCAAGGGAAAACTGTAACATGTTTATTAATGACTGATTTTCTATTCATCCATTGTATCTAAGGTGAAACCTACAGAATTTTTTTCTGTCCAGGTTATCGTGAAATGTCTCAGACATCCAAGCTGTTTTTGCTCCTTGCCAGGTGCCCTGGTGAGCTTTGGAGACGGTCTCTGTGATGACCATGGCCACCTGACCTCATGGGGGGTGGGCAGGGGAGGCTGGCTGAGAACATCACATCAGACAGGATGAGCAGCTCCTTTTGTTTGTTTTGTTTTTAACTCCTTAAGCCAGACAGAACTTCAGACCATGTCCACTGTGAAGTTTTCCAGGGCTCTCCATTGTTGCTTGATTAATGGTTTCTTGTGAAGAAACCATCAGCTTTATTGTCTTCCACAGCTTCAACTCAAATGAAATGTATTCTTTTGGGTTAACTTTTGTGTTGATTTTAAGGATTCTTTTTACCCAGAAAATCAGAGTGTGAAAGTGCTTTTTTTTTTTTTTTTTTTTTTTTTTTTTTTTGCCATGTGGGTAGTGATTGATGGGGGCCTCATACATGCCAGGCAAGTACACTACTGCTGAGCTACATCCTCAGTCCTGATATATACCTTTTAAGCCAAAAAGATTTGCATAAAAATTCCGTAAGTCAAAAGTTTTCCTAAGGACTAAATCCTTTGATTTTTTTTTTTCTTCCTGAAACCAGGGATTGAACCCAGGGGCACTTGACCACTGAACCACATCTCCAGCCCTTTTTACTTTGAAACAGGGTCTCACTAACTTGCTTGAGGGCTTCGATAAATTGCTGAGGCTGGCTTTGAACTTGGAATACTCCTGACTCAGCCTCCAGAGTTGCTGGGATTATAGGCATGCCCCAACAGGTCCTGCCTAAGGTCCTTTGATCTGGAGAGTATCTAGTAGTTTTTCAAAATACATGACATTATTCAAATATCAGTAGAAGAAAACCTTAAATTCTGCTAAACAAGGGCTGGGAATGTAACTCAGTGGTAGAGTGTCTACCCAGCATTCCTAAGGTTGTGGATTCCATCCCCAGTATGGCATAAAAAATAAGTACTTTTTTTTTCAAACAAACTGAAACCTCCCTTTTTGTGTGTGTGTGTGTGGGGGGCGGGTACCAGGGATTGAACTCAGGGGTACATGACCACTGAGCCACATCCCCAGCCCTATCTTGTATTTTATTTAGAGATAGGGTCTCACTGAGTTGCTTAGCACCTTGCCCTTGCTGAGGCTGGCTTTGAACTCTCTATCTCCCTGTCTCAGCCTCCTGAGCTGCTGGGATTACAGGTGTGCACCACCGTGCTGGTCTGAATCCTCCTTTTGATTTAACTGTCCAGTGCTACTTTTTATTTTAACAACTCAAATATGAAATTAGATAAACTGCATTTTGGAGTTGATTAAGAGATTTTCTAGAAATTGCACTTTATACCTATGCCTATGGGGAAAAATTTGGTCTTTTTTGTGCCCCTGTATTTATTTTTGGCTTCTGTTCATTCACTCATTCAGTTAATTCAACAGATATTTATCAAGCACTTCCTACTGTGTGCCAACTAGTCTTCCTAGGCACATGCGATATCAGTGAGGTAAAGAAATAAATATTCCTGCCCTCGTGGTAATTATTTCCAAACTGTTTCAGTGTGTGCAGAACTTGTCTATTATTTGGAGTAGTCTTAATTAAATATTATATAATAATGATCTGAAAAAAAAAACAAGGATTCTTTATATGGATATTATACTCCTTGACTTTTTATAAAAGGAATCCTAAATCCTTAAACAAAATTCCAATTGAGTGGACATTTTTAAAATTTGAATTTGAGTTGAAATGTTAAATGTTAAACTAATGTCGTCTATAGTTTCCACCAGAAATCATTAATCTTATGAACCTTGGAAAACCATACAGTGGTCATGCTCTGAAGTTTGTCCCAGGTTTTCTTTACACTTTTCAAGTTGTTTTCTCCTGTTGCTTTGTTTTCTTTGTGACTGAGCCTGGAAAAAAAAAAAAGTTAACCCTGAAAGTTGCACAATGGAAATGTAGTCATCTCTCCTACATTGCACAATTAACAAGGAAACCTTAACTTTGCTTTGTCTAGTGCACACGAAGAACTGATTTTTTTTTTTTGTTTCAGTGATGATACACATGTAATTTCCTATACAAATGCAACCTTCAGTGTTCATTTCCAACTCAGACACTAAAGTGAATATACCTAAGTGTTCTTTATGCAGTGCAAATGGCATCAATATATTATCAAAGGATGATTTTCTTTTCTTTTTTTTTTTTTGTGATGCTGGGAATTGAACCCAGGGCCTTGTGCTTGTGAGGCAGGCACTCTACCAGCTGAGCTATATCCCCCAGCATGATTTTCAATATTTTGGTTTTATTCATAAATACTTAATACATGTCCCAAGTACTTAAGAGTATCAGAAACTAATAATAAGGCATGAAATCTGCTCATAATTTTGCTCATGGTCCAGTTGGAAACAAAAGATCCCCTTATGGAAATTAAATCTCTCATATTGGGCAGTATATGATGTGGGAAGTCCAGTGTAGGCCACTAGAGTAAGCCAAGTCCTAGGTCAAGTGGACCTGCCTTCTGAAAGTTCTGAATGGACTTTAAAATCCTTCTTTTTAAATCTGAGGAAAGATGGTAGCAGGAGATACTTAAGATTAGAATAGCCTTTAGCTACTGCAGTGGTTCAGCGGAGATGGTGAGGAAAAGAGGACGGAGCAGACATCATGGTCATATATTGCATTCACTGCCTCCACTGGAAGCAGGACTACACCTTTGAATAGATTATATAGACACAGTATGAATACATTTTATATTCTTGAGAAAAAAAATTATAGTTTGGAGAAGCCTCATCAGTGAAGGCACTATGAACAAAGGGAGTTCCCTGAAAAATGAAAGGAACACTGGAAGGGGAGGAAAGAATTGGAGATGGAGACTTAACAGTTGCTGAAGTCACTTTCTTCTTCAGTTTTACTTAGAACAGCCGTGCCTACAAGATGGATATACTCTGGGCCTAATACAACACACTTAGGAAGTCTGCATATATTACTGCAATATGTAGATATTCTCTTTCTAAATTGTTTTACTTTGGAATTAGCTGAAATTTCTACTGTGGGTATGTTTAAAATCTCAAGCATAGTGTTGTAGACTGTGGCTTTAGTTTTTATTTTTCTGGGTGTTTGGAAATGTTAAGGGTACATATGTTTCTATTGAGACCTATATCTAAGATAGGATAATGTAATGTTTGTTTGTCTCTTAAATTCAGGGTGAAAAATCTAAAACCTCATGTTTATTTTTATTTTTTAGTGAAAGTATTTAGACTTTTATATGGAGACTTTTTCTTTTCTCTTCTTTTAATAACAACCTCTGTGAAGAGTTTCCTTTCCTGAAAACTGTCTCTGCTAGAACCATCACTCAATCCATTGATTCACAAGATCACCTAGGATACTTATATGAATTATCTTGATTGCTATCATGGTTTCAGGGGTGTATACATATTATCAAAAGTTATCAAATTGTACAATATAAATGTATGCACTTATTGTATACCAATAAAACTTTTATAAAATCCACATATGTTGTAAGGTCTATTTTCATGATAAAAAAAAATCTCTATTATAAGAATTTTGTTTTAAAATTGTATTGCTTATTTCTTATTTTGTTATTTAATTTTACCAAATCTTTATTCACCTACATCCCATACCCCACACATTTATACATTTCAAGTAAGAAAGATAAATAGTACTGAGGAGGCCCATGTGCTGGCTGAAATTCAGATATTGGACCTTAGAGAGCTTTTTTCCATATGTAGGACTCACTGGAGTATCTTTAAGTAATTTTCACAGATTTGAATTTAGAGAATTGGAGTTGTGTATTTATTCTTCATGGATTCCTTTCCTTATAGTTTAGCAGATTATTTTTAACATGGAGTAAAGAGCTTGATTTTAGTAAGAATTTTCTTTTTAAATGAGGACAGATGGCTTAAGGCTTCTCCTTAAATATTGTTCCTTTTTCTTTTTCTTTCTTTCTTTTTTATTTTTTATTTTTGGTACTGGGGATTTTGAATTCAGGGGCACTTGACCACTGAGCCACATCCCTAGCCCTGTTTTGTATTTTATTTAGAGACAGGGTCTCACTGAGTTGCTCAGCACTTCACCATTGCTGAGGTTGGCTTTGAACTCATGATCTCCTGTATCAGCCTCCCAAGCTGCTGGGATTACAGGCGTGTGCCACCGCACCTGGCTTTTGTTTTTTGTTTTTTGTTTTTTTTCTTTTCTTTTTTATAAATTAAGTTTTGAGCTGCTGGTTGCAGTATCACAAGCATATAAGCAGGAAGATTTTTAATTCAAGGCCAGCCTGGGCAATTTAGCAAGACCCTTTTTCAAAACAAACCAACCCCCTACATAAAGACTTTTGGCAAGTGAACTCTCTGAATAGATTTGTTTAGGGAATAACTAAGTTTGTCCATTCTTCTTGCCCCCATGGTCTTTGAGCACAGCACAGAAAGCTTAATTTAAGTGTGTGATGATTTAATATTAATTGAATATTTCTTATGTTATCCAGTGTACATTTCAGGTCAATTTCTTTATTGTTGGAATTAATACCAATGTTAAGTTTAAAACATTGGCAATTTTTTTTTTTTATAAGTAAATGGTAGTCTAGAAAAATGATCTGAGTTGTGTTTCTGGAGTTGGAACTCTGAGAATGTTAATGAGCTGTGACTTTGCAGCTCAACCTCTTTCTGCCATACCAGCAGGACATCTTAGAATTACCAGTACCCAGGCCACAACTCCAGGATGAGGCTCTAGCTTCAGTACTTTAAAAAGTCCCCAGGTTATTCTAATGTACAACCACACTATACAGTGCTGTCTCCCACACCATATTCCCCCACGCATAGACTTAAAATGTGAAGAAAACCTGAAGGAATAATTCAACAAACACCCATATTCCCTCTGCCTAGATTCAGTAATTATTAACCTTTTGCCATATTTGCTTTATGACTCGATCTTTCCCTTTCTCCATACCAAGTGAAAGTAAGTTCCAGACATCATAACTCTTTACCATTGAATATTTCAGTGTGCATTTCCTGAGACTAAGGACGTTCTCCTATATAACCACAATACCATTTTCATATCTAAAAAATTAATAACAACTTACAATGCTTTTCAAAAGTTCACTTACATTTATTAAAGCATAAGAGTCTATGTTCTACTAAAAATTAAATGCATACAAAGTGAGAAGTAATGCAGAATATGTAATTCCAAGAATTTTTGCTACGATATGCTTGTGTTTGCAAGTAAAGCCATTGCTTCAAGCATTCTGATGAGGTCAATGTGTTTTCTTATGGATGGTGAGGTAAGAGCCTTCTAGTTCTAATGTTGTGTGACCATATCACAGGGAGATACATTGATCTGAGTTCACACTACAAGGTGCTTTAGTGGGAAGGCCCAGTTTCAAGTCAGACAATGTTGGGTCAAATACTTGCATGGTCACTTGCTGCAGGGCACATTGGGGAAGTTAAATTCTTGTATCAGTTAAGAGGCTTTCAGAAACTGCCCTCACATTCACTGGAATCCTCAGGAAATTTATTATGTTACAACAAATTCAGAGATAAGACAGGTTCCAGGCTGGGTCAGTTCTATACTTCAGGTTCTTAGCATCTTTCTGTAAATTCTGATTCCTTGTTGGCTCCAGATTCTGTTTTGGTTTCTTCTTCAGCTGGTTCTTATCCATACAGTAAGTATTCTGAGGAAGTCAGAAACCTCTAGACAGAGGTGGACCATCTGTCTTTCTGTCCGGGCATCTCTGCCCATTTCTGGACTGGTTACTGTCCTCAGAGGAGCATTCTGTCCTGCCTGGGGTAGACTAACCTGGATCCTCGCTAGAGCTGGGTTCTTTTAGGGAGAGGGGAAATGGATGTGAATATACCAGTAACAGGTCCCTCCTCTCTCAGCCTGTTTTCTTTGCTATAAAATGGGAACAGTTATGTCTACCTCTATGACTATTACTGACATAAAATAGGTAACACGACAAAACAAAGCTTATGTTTAATAAATGCTAATTCCTATTCTTTTCTTCTCTCCTTTCCATCTTATAGAAAACTCCATCTTCCTTTAACACACCTTCCACACTCCATACTGTAACCACCTCTCAATGACTCTTCCTCAAAGGTCTCTCTTACCCGTCTTCTCCCCTTAGTATCTAGAGCACTGCATTTTATGTGAATTTGCAGATTGGTCTGATACCTTCCATTAACCTATCTTGAACCACCTTATTTTTCCTTTGCATTTCAGCTTGATAATATATCATTCCAAAGCCATGGAAGGGAAACTGTCAACTGTGTGTACATATTTATCAGATCAAGTGTGAGCAGAAATCTCTCCAATTTTACTATCCATAAAAACAGCAGACTTTATAGATGTACCCTCTATTAAAAGAAAAGCTCCACAACTCATGTTAAAGGCAGCAGAACAGGATGCTATTTGAAATATAGTAGCTTATCTGTCAGCATCAATCAGGTCTTTGATATTTTGGGGAAGTCCAGGCTTATAACCATAGTTTAGCTGCACTGGTTTCTCCAGAACTTCCTTTCTAAAAAGAATTGTGTCTAATTTTCCAGTGAGTCTTTTTTGAATGGTTTGGTCTTGAACCTCCTCACACTCACTGCAAGAGAGTCATCTTCCAAAGATGTGTTTTCTAGAATGTGTGAACAATGGAGTGTCTTTGTTCAGGCTTGCCCTTTTCAAAATAGGTAAAGTGGATTGTCAGATCTTTTTTCCCCTGTGGTATTTCTAACCACTCCTGGAACACCTGTGATGTCCTATAAAATTGTCACAACCCAATTACATGGGAAGATCTCCCCCACCACCCTTTTTTTTTTTTTTTCAAATTTTCTTCCAAAACAATAAGATTCCTCTTGAGAATCCTGGACACCTCTAAGTAGAATGTTTAATTCCTGCCACCCTCCATAGCAAGGGAATAGAAGAGTAAAAAGCCTGGTGCCTCTCTTGGCTTAGAAGATGCCCAACCCTGGCTTGTCCCTCTTCAGTTACATTTTTTTCACTTTGTTTTTAATTTTTAGATTTAGTATTGATGAAGTATCTATGGATCTGTTAAGCTCTGTCAACACTGAAAATACTCAGATTTTGAGTGGTTGCAGCCATAATTCAGAGCTCTGCTGACATGAATTGTTTTATCAGAAGAATGTTTTTAAGTGTGTGTTGATGTTTCTTATGTATCTCAAATGAGGGTTCTATATATGTTAAATTATAAAGCAACACAATGAAAGCAAAACTCTGAAATAAATTGTGATTTAATGAAAGAAGCCAGAGAAGGGACATTTTGGCTGTAATTTTTAGTTAAAAGCTCTGGAGTTTTGAGAGGAAAAAGTTTGAAATTTGTATTGCATGTCCTTGAAGTGCTATTAGATACTTTTAAGAAGGATGAAACATGATTTTTAACTTGAGAAGCTTTGTTTCATTTGGGCAGATTTTTAATTTTAGTGCCTTGCAGAAAAGTTTCGTGGGCAAGATTCCCTTTTCTATGTAACAAATGCTTTCACTGTTTGACTAAAGCTTGCTACCAGTGGCTCAGAGGTTGAAATGAAAAGTGAAATGGCTGTTGTTTCCCATCTAATAACTGGATTTTATTTTTATTTCCACTCCCCAGTGTTAAAAAAAGAAATGAGGAAAAAAAAAAAAAAGCAAGGATTGAGATCCAAAAGCTCAAACTAAAATTTAATTTCCTAACTAGAATGAGGCTAGCTTTGCCATGATGTGAAAGGCATATGTAGGAAACATTTGTTCACAGCCACACAGTTGACTATACGATTGCTGGGCTTAGTGCTTGGATCAGGTTGTATTCCTGTCTTCAGACAGAAGCAGGTAAGAACCAAGTCTAAGCTGTTGCAATGACTCAACTTCTTTCTTTCCTTCCTTTTGAGAAACATTTTGACTGTACTTCTTGCCCCACTTCTTAGTTCACCTTAGAGAATAGAACATAGGTCTAAATGACCCTGGGTTGGACAGCAATGAAGAATTAAAAGTTATCTCCTTCTTATTACCGAGGACTTTAATGATAAATCATTGTCAGGGCTTTGTCTTTGCTTCTTCTTCTTCCTTCTTCCTCCTCTTCTTCTTCTTCACTAGGAATTAAATCCAGGGCCACACACATGGTAGGCAAGCACTCTGCCACTGAACTACATTCCCAACCCTATTTTTAAATTTCATTTTGAGACAGGATCTTGCTCACTTGCCCAGGTTGCCCTTGAACTTGTGATTCTCCTGTCTCAGCCTCCTGAGCAGCTGGAATTTTTTCTGTTGTTGTTCATTTGTTGGATTGCCGTGCTAGGGATGAAACCCAGGGCCTTGCATGTGCTAGGCAAGTGCTCTGTGACAGTTACACCCCCGTTCCATCTTTGTTTCTTTCTTAATTCTGTCATTTCTGGGTTCTGTCTTGGAGCTTCTTCTGGGCAAGATCTACAGCCTTAAGTTGTGTACAGTGAATTCTAAGGAAAAACTGCTTTTGTACCAGGTTTTTCATAGTTTTCATTTCATTCTCCAAAGAGTTGTTACTTTGGTTGAAAATCTCAGTGTGACTAATGAAAAACTGTTGACCAGCTAAGAAAAATATTAAGTATCTTTAAAAAGTATTTGGAAAAGGAGCCAGGCACAATGGTGCATGCCTGTAATCCCAGTGACTTGGGAGGCCAAGGCAGGAAGATTATGAGTTCAAAGCCAGCCTTAGCAACTTAGCAAGCCCCTACACCATGCAGGGAGACCCTGTCTCTAAATAAAATACAAAAAAGGACTGGGGATGTGGCTCACTGATTAAGCACCCCTGAGTTCAATCCCCATTACCAAAAAAAAAAAAAAAAAAAGTATTTGGCAGAGGGATTCTATTTGGAGAATGATATTTGTTACTGTTTCTGCAAGATCCAAATGGCCTGGTGAAATTTTAGGGCTACAGTTCCATTTTGCTGTATTAAGCATTTTTCCATTCAGTATGCACATCCTCAGTGTGTGCCATGTGACTGGCACTTGAGTTTTGAGAATGCTTTTTTTATTTTTAAATTAATTTGCAGCTGGCCAAAACCAAAGGCTAGTTTGAGGATAATATTGGAATTGTGGTATGTTTGAAAAATTTGATTGTCAGAAAATATGTCTGTAATTTGTTGAGGTGCCTAGATATATACTTAGCTTTACTGGGGACCAAATCACAGATCCACCTCTCCTAACTTAGCATGAAGACAGGGGTACTTCTGTCTACTTATCTATATTGTGTTCCATTGCAACTAACTTCATATGTTGTCACTGAGTGGTAAGTACGCTAGCTTGACATGGGCTATGAAGTTTTTATATTTTATATTTTTATAATTTATTATATTTTGTAGTGTTTATGCATACTAGGAACAGTATGATGAAAAATGAAGTCTTTTCTATGAGCTAATTTAGGATTACTAACAGTTATAAAGGCACTTGGAGGACTGGAGATATAGCTTGTGGTAGAGTGCATGGTCAGTGCATTTGACCACTCTTCTTTCTGTTTTGCTCACACATGATGATGAAGAAAGGATGGGTCAAGGATTTGAACTACAGATCCTCTAGAAGAGGTGCTTGTAACCGCATTTTGTTTTGTGTGATCTACATCACTTCATATGATATTTGATGTGACATGGCCTTCACATCTTTTGGGGAAACTGTAACATTTTAATATGGAATGCTTATACAAATAAGATCTTAAAAAAATTTTTTTTTTGAAATGGGGGTCTTTCCATGACCTTGAACTCTTAGACTCAAGTGATTCTCCTGCCTTAGAGTCCTGAGTAGCTAGAACTGTAGTACATGCCACTGTGCCCAGAAAAATAAATAAATAAATAAATAGATTTCCTATTTCTTAAAATAGAGGGCTTTTCTTTGACTCTTCTGCTTCATCATATGTTAGTCATTTGTACACTTAACAGGCGTTGTCGGTGTGAGAATTGCTCTCTTAAAAGCTTTTGAGTTGTTTTTGAGCCTAAATTGTGTACCTTTCAGCTCGCACTATCTCTACCTCTTACTTAGGAATACAAAATCAGATGCGCTTTGGAATACTTATCCTTTAACTCTGGATACTGGATGCAGGTATCATCAGTGCAAACCCAGTATGTACCATTATGTGACGAGAAAAAATAAATTGACATTTTTGTGACTAGGAAAAAGTTTTTGGCAAAAAGTTCTGTCCTGTTCAATGAGTTACTGAAATGGAACTGAATCTTCTTTTATTAGGTGTGTCTTTGAAGTTGAAATGATTTAATGCTTATAGTCACCTGTGAGTGTTAGCTCAGGGAGTCCCTGGAACCTTTTGTGCTCCCAATGAGGCTGTTTATGTAGCAAATGTGCAGTGAGCAAGTGTACTATGCCTTTTCTAAATAGCATGCCATAGAGCAGATGATATTTTGGTATACTGGAGTATAGCAGCTCAGCCAGGAGGCGTCAAGTGGAGACTCAGGCACTTGGTCAATGCAGTTATAAATTTCTACTCTTCACATGCCCTGTTTTCTCTGTGTGAGTGTATAATTGCTTTATAGCGATCCTGTCAATTTGACAAACAGAAAGGTCAACAAAAATAAAATCCAAGTGGTCAATTCCAGAGATTTTTTTCCTTGCTGATTTTTTTCTTTTGCAGTACTGGGGATTGAATCCAGAAGCACTCTATCACCAAGCTACATCCCCAATCTCCAGTGCTTCAATTTTAAGTAAGTTAAATAAAGGGAAATTTTAAGAATGAGGATTACTGTCACTTTGGTTTCTCTTACTATTCCTCCAGTGGATTGCCTTCTCTGGCAAGTCTACTGTTTTACTTTAGGCCAAGTTTTATTCCTTTTAAAGAGAAAGTTCACGAACTTTGTACCTGCTCAGGATGTGTGAAGCTCTGCTCTATGATCGTCACTCTGCTGATTCAGTGAAGCTCCTGCGCACTTGAGACCTCCCTGACTGTGGGCTCTTAGTGCTCTTGCCACCATGTTGTCATTGTTGCTTTGTCCTTTACCACATGAAGCAGAAAAGCTGGGAACAGGCACTTTCAAATCTAAAACTACGTCCATATTTTTCTACAAAGGTTTTTGGCATCCTTTCTTAGCATTCGTGTTAAGGATAAGCCCAAGGATGGCCCTTCAGGTTTCTGGAGGTGTTTAAGAATATGTGGCCGATGCTACTTGCTGGAACCGACCCTGGGAAAGTTGAACTGGTGCCATATTTTTCGTGCTCCTGTTGTGTCTGACTATAAAATGAAGGAAGTGCTAATAACACTTCCTACTTGTTTAGCACGTTTTCCTCCCCAGCTCTCAGAGGAGTTGGCCAATATCAGGCTCGATCTCCAGCCTCTGTTTCTGTTCTTTTCTAATTCCTGTCTTATAAGGTTGTAGGAAGCTTTCACTTGTTAGCTTCTCTCTTCTTATGTTCTCCTGAAAGTTAGAAGATAATATTTGCTGTTATCATCCCCATTTCTCAGATACTGAGAACAAGGCATGTCTCAGCTTAAGTATCTGACCTGGGTTTATGCTGTGATCAGTTGCAGAGCCAAAAGCAGAACTGGAGATTCTTCCTTGGCTTCATTTTATTACCAAGTCAGTTTCTCTCCTTTTCAGCTACCCTCACAGGACCGAAGAAAACACATTTTCAGGTGCCAAAAATATTTCCCACATTTCTTCTTCAGTGTTCCAATGTTAGGATTTACACTAGATTTATTGTCTGAAGTAAAGTTTCATTGCCAGTTATAAACATGATCTGCTCCCATATTATTCCTGATCTGACTGCTGTCCCAGAAGGTGATGGATAGTTGAAGGAAGATTATAATGAATGCAGCCCCTATTTTCTTTTTGCCCTTCTAAATTTGATTTTACAGGTTGCTTTCTGCCAGGAAATTTCATGAATGAGCAAATTTAAATAAGCCAGTTTTTTTCTTTATAATAATAAATGTAACAAAATCTCTCCCCAAAGTGGATTTAGCTAGAGTATGTTAATACTTGAGTAAGTACTTTCTGAATTTATTAGTAGGAACAACTCCAATCACTCTTAAAATGAGTTGTTCCTATAAAATGTGATCGCTACATCTGAATGTAGTTTATGCTTCAAAATACATCGTCCTTAGTTCCTTTCATTAGTTGATAGAACTTGAGGCGGATTCTGTAAAAACTAGAAGAATTGAATTCGAATTTCTGCTTTCAAAACCCTTTTTAAAAATCAAACTGAGGATGAAGTTTCTGAGAGTGACAGTCCCTTCCCTCCTTCCAAGTAACAAAAGTGAAAGTTGCATTTTGGTCAATTTTGTTCATTCTTCTTAGTGAAAACATAAGAATCAGAGCGAGTATGGTGTGTACCCGCCAAGCAGTTTTGTTGTTTTTGTGCCCCTTGCATGTGAACTGATGCATGTGAACTGGTGCATGTACACACAACACCACACATAAAGAGTCCATTCTTGCTCACATGTGGCCACAGGAGTCTGCCCTTGTGGTCCTGGACTCAGTGGAAATTGGCAGCCTTTCTCCTCTTGCAAACAACAGCCTAACATCACCTCAGGCAGTGGTAATAGTAGACCCACTTCAGAGATTCTTAACTGGCAGAACTGTGGAAGGCCTGGCTTTGATCATCTTCTGTCACACTTGAGTAAATGCAGGGCAGAGAAATTTGTTAATGTCAGAAATACTAGGGTGGCCCTTTAAAGTACAGTACTTATTCCTGAATTTTCATATGTAATCCTAACAACAAACCTGTGAGATAAGCAAGGGAAATGTGGTTATTTCTATTTTTAAAATGTGCCAACCTAAGTCCAGGGAATTAAAAAGTAGTGGAGTGACTGAAATTCAGGCCTTCCAAGCCCTGTCTTGTCTCTCTCTTCACTGTTAAATAACTTCTTTAGAATAGTAATTATTAATTGTTCTGTTACTCCCATCTAAACTGTGTAGGATGAGGATTTATGAGGGGTTTTTTTCTCCCCCATTCAAGACATCTGTGCATTAGAATCAGATAGTCTTGCTGCATTGGGGAACTCCTAGACAATGAGACACCCCATTCCCCTGCCTCTGAGAGTCTTGGAAACATCTAGCATTAAGTCTATACTTACCAGCTTAATTGGGAAGATTTATTAGCAAGATGATCCTGTTGCTCATTTGGCTTCTGAAAGCTACATAAAATTGAGAGGATGAATGATTGTAATTTTTGTTGTTAACTGGAGGAGACAAAACCAACATGAAAGGACTATTTCTTAGAAATCAGAATTTTATTGGGGGAAGGAGGGAGAGTTGAAGAGCCACTGATTAACATAACTCGTTTGTTATATAAAATAATTGTCTTTCTCAAGTGCCCACTTCTGGTTCATTTTTAGCAATTACAAAAAGTGAAAAAAGAACAATTACCTTCTAGGTTTTACATAGCTGCACATATGGTTTGGGAATACTTTAGGTTGTAGGTAGTGCTTGGTTTTCTGTTTGTGACTCCAAGTTAATTTTTCAAGGAAACATTAAAAATAGGCAGAAGAAGCTGGACATATAGCTCAATGGTAAAGGATTTGTTTGGCATGCTCGAGGTCCTGGGTTTGGTCCCCATTGCTGCTAAAAACAAAACAAAAACAATCAGACAGCAAAGATGTTTAGGTAAGTGTAGATTGACCACAGTAAATTATGCAGACCTTAGCTTCTTTGCTGAAAGCCCAGACTCCCAACAAGCTTACCTAATTTTGAGGCATATGTTTAGAGTATGCAAATTCTATACATTAAAAAGGCAAATATTATTTTAAAAATAAACTATTTTAGTGTATTCTGTGCAATGGCTATAACCTAGCTCAAGGTCCTATACATGCCAGGCAAGGTTTGCTACTGAGTTAACCCCTTACCCCAAATACACTTTTTAAAAAATGCACCCTGGCACATAGTAGGCACTCCAAAAGGCATTTTAAATAAAGCGGTGATGATCATAAGTTAACTATATTAGCAATCTCAATAAACTAGCATCTATATAATACTTGACTAAAATGTACCAAGAAAAAAGTACATTTGGGTGGAATAAAACCATACTTTATTGAATAACTTAAACCAAAAGGATGTTTGTTTTGCTTTTTATTTCATTAAATGGAAGAAAAGTTTTGCCTTCAAAAGATGATACTACCAGTTTTTTAAAATTACAGCAGGCTGAAGGAATAGAGATGAATGCATAAAACCTGCTGCAACAAAGAAAACAAGTCACTGCCTTGTCACCATCTTTCACTTCTTTCTGTGACAAAGAAAAAGGAGCAAGTAACAGCTGCCAGCCAAAGCCTCTCACTTCTGCTCCGCCGCGAAGGTCTCCAAGTGTGAGGCTGCCGCGGGAGTGGAACCGGGTGGCCGGTGCAGCGCGCTGTGTCGGCTGCGCAGGGAGCTGCCTCTGAAGGGAGTGGCCTTGCAGTGAGCAGCCCGTGCAGCGAGCGCCTGCCCAAGGAATGCAGTGCAGAAAGCAGCCCCAGCGCTGGGTCTTCCCCACCCTGGCCCCGGGAGCCCACGCTCACTGCTTACAGGAGTGGCGGCAGGGTTCTGCTCCAACCAGTTTAAGTTAAAAAGAAAAAAGATTCCCCAAGTGTCCCCCGCTTTTCTTACAGCAGTGGACTTTCTCAGCCTTGTGTGAGGCTGTTTGTAATTGTGAACAAATAGTGGTAAGGGCGGAGGTCAGATGCTGGCTACCGAAGTCAGGGGAGGGCAGAGGGAAGCCAGGTTGGGCTTTGATTGGGAAACTATCTTGCCATCTGTAACACAGTGGATGCAACAAGAGCAGAAAACGAAGTCGAGTTTTAATTTTAATTCTTCATGAAAGTCCTACCTTTTTATTTTAACATTTCAGAGTTTGTTGAAAAATGTCTTTGGGGTAGGATCGTTGCAAGTAATCATGGGCACCTGAATTTGTATGGCACATTGTGTTTCTAAGTGCGTAATGTGCATTATCCTGTTCAGCACCCACAGCCACAACCCCCTTGCCAGGTATTTATTTCCCATTTAAAATGATAAACCTGAATTCTAGAGTCTAGGACTTGTCTAAGGGCACATAGCTGGTGTGCAGGACTGCTGTCCTTCTCCAGTATGCCCTTCACTGTGATAGGAAGACCACCTCAATAGCATCGGGCTTCCTGGTTTTCACTGCCTCTCACAGAAAGCCACAGTCCAGAAATCCACCTAAGTGAAGTTACCTTATGTAGTTTCTTCATGTAGTTTACCTTATGAACATAAGTATCATCAAAGGGCCACTCCTTGATTAATTTTGACCTTAGTAAGCAAATAAAGGAAGAGGAGTTTTGTTATTTTCTACCTAGAATGCGAATGCTAGTGCAAAATGAATGGTACAAATCATTGAGTTGTAATATACATTTTTAAAAAAACTGGAGTAAAGCCCTTCATAAAGAAAGTGAAACTTCAATTAGTTACAGAGACTAGGGCCCACTTCCTCAGACTAGACCAGTATGTTCTTTCAAAGGACACCTCCTTCAAGAGATTCCTGCTCTCATCCCAGGAGCTAATTTGACTTGAGCTTTTAGCAGGCATTCCTGAGAGTCTACCCTGTGCAGCCAGCTCTGCAGTGAGGATCCATTAGGAGACTTAATCCGGGGAAAATGTACCCAGGGTTAAGTATTCAGCCATTTAAAAGACTCAGAATGTCACCAATAACCCAAATGTGGTCTCAGTCCTCTAGAAACATTACTGAAGAAGCCCTTTTTTATATGTTCTTATATGACCTCCCACTTGTATGAAAAATGATGATTTTGACCATTTTGGAACTTTTAGAATAATGCCACCCAACCCTGAGAAAGTTGTTATCACCAGCTTTCTTTTTAGAAAGCTTTTTGTCCATAGGTGTTTTAATTGAGAAAAGTATTTATTGCTCATGCCTTATTGTCAAAGCTTTGCTAATAACATTTAACTCCTTGGAGTACATTTTTCAAAGAGGTGATGCAAGGCCACCTGCATTGTGGTCTTCGATGAGCACCAGTCAGTGGAGAACCTGGAGGGCCTTTCTGGATGTACCCGTGATAAGCTGGGCAGTCTCCAAGTCACACTGAATTGAGAGGGAATGCAGAATATGGATCACAATGATTATTAGTTTCATCATATCCAAGAGAGCACCTTAGAGTGTCTTATAGACCTAACTTGCACCAAATTAAACTTGACTTTCTCAACAGTCATTTCCAAAACTGAGCAAACTGCATTGTGTAAATGGGTCACTTGGTGCAGTATTCTGCAAGGCATGCCCAGGATACAGAAAGGCAGCTGGATTGTTAAGTTTCAAGGACAAACTAACCTCTAGTAAAGCAGGTATGGGAGGAAGCTGTTATAGTCTTAGAGGAAAAGAAGTTTCTCTTTAATTTAAAACACTGCATTCAATTTCCTAGTCTCTTGGCTTGGACTATACTACCTCTGTCAGTTCCAGTTTTTCCTTTTTAGCCAACCTGTCTTTTTATCTTTTATTTCTGCATCCAAGTCCTGGAACCATGCTCAGTAGAACTTGATTATAATCAGGTGGTCCTACCCTTGCACAGTTCTCCAGGGCCTAAGAACTCGATGGCATGATTTGGGGTTAACTTAAAAAAAAAAAAAGGCACCCCTTTGAAAAAGGCCTGTGCAGTACCTTTTCACCAAAGTGTGTCCCACTGGCTTCAAATTAGGCCAAAGACAGAGGCAAAATATTACATATGGTGCATATATGAACTTCATTAAAGCGACTTTGAGAATCCTGCCTCTGCTTACCATGTTTATCCCCAAATGTCCTTTGTTTCATTATAGTTGTGAAGATCAAAATTGATCTTCACCTACAATCTTTTTTTTATATTTGTTGTTTTTTAGGAATTAATTTTCTCTCTTACATGATCAATGGCGGGCTGGTCTATAGGTTTTAGGGCAAGAAACTCTTTGTTGTTCATTGGAATTGAAAATTGTAATTCCTTAATTCTGTCTCCAAGTCTGTAAGAGAAGAACAGGCATTGCATATTTCTTTGATTGAAAGTGTCAGAAACCTCTCAAAGTAATTTGAAGAAAAGTGAGAAATAGAGGATCTAAGAACATCTTGTCACCAATCTGTGGGAAGGGCAAGAATGCAGCTGACCCCAGTATGGCTAGAACACTCTCCATCTTTCATCTCTGTCTCCTCTACATGTTTGACTCCCCATGATGGACGATTTCTATCTGTAGCTTTTTTTTCTTTTTTCTTTCTGTACCGGGGATTGAACCCAGGACGCTTAACCACTGAGCCACATCCCCTGTCCCTTTTTAATATTTTGTTTAGAAACAGGGTCTCACTGAGTTACTCAGTCTCAGTTGCTGAGGCTGGCTTTGAACTCATGATCCTCCTGCTTCAGCCTACCAAGCCGCTGGGATTATAGGCATGCACCACTGTACCTGACTTCTATCTGTAGCTTGAACAAATTGCCAGTGGCCACCAGAAATTTATCATATAGCTTCTGTCACTGAAATGTACCCTGGGCACCAAGTTAACAAATCATCATAAGCAAGGAACTCATGATCAGTATGGATCAGTTGTCCCTCCCTGTGTCACTCAGCAGGGATGAGGGAGGTGGGCTCATGTAGAAATATGGTGACATGGGTAAAACTCTCCAACATGCATATGCAATACAATGTGCCAGCCTCTATTGCCTTTAAAAAGTTGGGCCAGAGCTGGGCATGGTGGCCCATGCCTATAATTTCAGCCACTCAGGAGACTGAGTCAGAAGGATCGAGAGTTCAAAGTCAGCCTCAGCAAAAGCGAGGCACTAAGCAACTCAGTGACTCAGTGAGACCCTGTCTCTAAATAAAATACAATGTAGGACTGGGGATATGGCTCAGTGGTGGAGTGCCCCCCGTACTGCCCCCAACTCCACCCCCCCAAAAAAAACGTTGGACCAGAAACCCATAGTAAGAAATACATTTTGCATTGAGGCATGCATAATCACAAGTTTAACTGGAAAAAAATTGTGAAGCAAAATTCAACCTCACTATGTTCCAGCCATTCTGATATTTTCTTTTATACTTCATTGTAGTTCATTTTTAAGTAATGCTAATTGTAACCTACCTCATTGATTGCATGACTCATTAATGGATAATATGTACAGTTTGGAAATGCTATGTGAGACATTAAATGTAGCAATCAAGCTCATGTTCAAAAGGTATTTGGGCATGGATATTTATTGAGTCTTGTTGAAGAAATAACTTACATTCTAGTAAGATGCTAGGGTCTCAAAGAGTGGCATATATGTGATATGAGAGCCCTTTCCAGTTCCCATAGTGGATATGCCAGTACTTCCTGCTGAGGGGTATTTTGGAGCCAGCCCCTTGACTCTTACAAAGCTAGGTAAAACAAGTGCCGTATGTTATCAGCCCCACTCCCCTCAGTTTTGATTTACCTTTCACTGAGAAACACTGAAATCCAATGGATCTGGAAAATTTCCCAGTGTTCTTTCAGTTCTTTCTTACCTGAAACATCAACATGGCTTTCTTGAATGTTTTTATGGCTGCAGAAAGTGCAGCTTTGCTGATCATGGTAATGCTGTAAAAGCATGGCTGATATCTTCTCCTCGCCAGGAGACTACTGAAAAACAGGTTCCTGGGTTTTTTCTTCTGTCAAAATGTTTGAATCTGTAGTCTTCCATCTCTTCAGTTGCATTGAGAGATTCACATAAAAAATTGGTAAGGATAGTGTGGAATAACTTCTGAATGAGACAAGACAATGCAGAGAGGTAGAGTTCCTTACTGCTGACAGCCAGAAGCCCATCGAGATCCTAAATGACCAATAAGCTTATACTGCATCAAATCTAAGTGCGAAATGCAAAGCAATGCAACCTTTAGAAGGTAACAGGAATAGGGAAGGACTTCACAAACAAAACACAGTAAGTTCTGGCTATGGAGGAAAAGATTGATACATTTGACTACTGTTAATGAACTTCTATTCACCAAAAGAATGAAAAGTATTTGCAACCCACATCACAGACAGACAGCTCACATTACGAATATATAAAGAACTACTGATGACAATGTAAACTGGTACCACATGTGAGCAAAAAGCCTGGCAGTGCCTAGTAAACTGGGAGAAGATAACCCTCCCATCCAGAAGCTTCACTCCTGGGTTTATACCTGGAAGCAGCCGTTCTGCAAACCTCTGATCTCACTTTACACTTGTTTTCCTTATATTTTTAAATTTTTTTGTGTGTGGTGCTGGGAATTGAACCCAGGCACTTTACCCCTGAGCTACATCCTCAATATATTTTTAAATATTATTTAAATATTATTGAGGACCTCAGAGAACTTACATTAATGTGGATTATATCTATTGATTTCTACCACATTAACAAATAGAAAAAAATTTTAAATATCATTCATTTAGAAAACCTATTACATGTTAACATAAAGTTTTTAAAATTTTTTTTTATTTTTTGTTTTATGGTTCCGAGGATCCAAACCCAGGGCCTTGAACATGGTAGGCAAGTGATCTATCACTGAGCTACGCCTCTGGCACAAATAACTTATTTTTATGAAAAAAGTCACTAAACTTTACCAAAACATAAAAGCCTTGTTGGAAAGAGTCATATTGTTTTACTATTTTGCAAATGTCTTTACTCTTTGCTTTGATAGAAGACAGCTGGGTACTCATATCTGCTTTTTGTTCTGGCAGTTGTGATGTATTGTTCTGGTTAAAGCATATAAAGAAAATATGACTTCACAGATATGTAGTTGGAAAAAGGAGGAATAATAATTATGGATATTTTTCTTTTATACTCCACTCTTGACAAATAGCAGTCTGAGAGGTTGGTGGCAGTGGCAAACCTGAACTCATCAGTGCATCTTTTTTATTTTTTTGGTACTGGGGATTTAACCCAGGGCACTCTTCCATTGAGCTACATCCCTGACCCTTTGTTATTTCATTTTGAGATAGGGTCTAGCTAAATTGCCTAGGCTGGCCTGGAACTTGCTATCCTCCTGCTTCAGCCTCCCAAGTCTCTGGGATTACAGACATGTGACACCACACCTGGCATCCATGCACTTATAATTTGTTACCTTACACATTGTGTAGGTTTTTACTCATGAAACATTAAGGAATATCATACATTGATTATTTGGAATACATTGGTTTACTGAATTATGTGATCTTTACATGGTTCACATATTTGTACAATATTAAAATATCACATTCTTTAACTTTACCACTGATTTAATCATAAAAGCATTGTAAGTATTTGGATGCTGTCAAGCTAATAATGGCAGATACAAGTTTTCCAAAATTCTAATTTTCCCTTGAAAACCTGAATTTTATTGCTGGCATTGGATCTGTGATAGGCTCACTGTCTGCCAGATCCTGGAGTCTGAATAACTGTGGTTGGTCCCACCGTGCTGCCCTCAAGCAGAAATGGCCTTGTGTGAGCTGTGTGTGCTCAACGGCAAACAAAGCCCCACAGCTTCTCCTCAGGGAGTGTGAGCCTCGCCACTGGGCTCTGTGTGCGCGCCCATCTCCTCACACAGTGCTACAGACACGTGCTCCAGCGGGGAGGATCAAAATGTTAAAATAATGTTTCTCCTGCCTCACCCAGCACATTCTGGAGGACACTGGCATGTTCTCGAGGTGTGGAGGTGAGGGTGTGATGACGGTCACTGTGGCACGCTTTCCTGCCTTTACTCTGGGCAAAGGCACCAGCGTTCACCCATCCCCCATGTCAACAGTGAAAAAGGCAAAATACCTCAGAATTATTATGAAAATAGTGTAGAGTTTGTGCACCCTCTGAAAGGTTCCAGAGATCTCTTAGGGGTTCTGTGCAGCCCTCAGGACCCCACTATGAGAACTGCCCTAGAGCATACCCAGGTCTTATATGGGACAGTAGTAATGTTGCCTGTTTGGACTTGGTGGACACAGTTGTTCTAGAATTTGAAAATCTGTTCCTTTATATTTTTCACTTTTATGAAAGTCTATTATCCTTTTAAGTTTTGTTTTGAAATCCCCCTTACCCCGCCCACTCAGCTGTGTAAGGCCTATGCTTTGAGTTTTTAAGCTGCATCATTAGCTCTGGTTTAGTGATGAGAAAATCACACTGAGAAGGGAAGAGCCATCCTCTGGTGTTTCCCTCTTCGTAGTGTACATAGGGTTTATTTGTTGAGCCTTTTCTCCTTTGGGGGCTGTGGTCCCTTTGGCTATATTTGTATATTTGTATATTTGAGGTAGGAACTCAGATAATTTTATGTGCATTTTTCCCCTCATAGTTACTGACATGACTAATGATGAAACTTCTTTTTTCAATCTAAAACTTTATATGTACTTAGTTATTTGAGACTCAGGAACCTTGCCATAGAAGCTGTCCCCATATCATCATTTTCTGGAAGGGGAACACAGTGACTTGAGCAAGGACACAAATTATTAACTTCCTTTCATGACTTTGCTTTTATTAAATCATCATACTATGTTGGCTTAGTGAATAAGAAATAGTAAGATTTTAGCACAACTGTATTATCTTATGGTCATGCTTTTAAAATTTTAGGACACTTTGTCTCATTTTATCTCTATCACACAGTGAATTAAGCATGAAGGTACTAATATTTCCATTTTATAGATAAGAAAACTGAGGCACAGGAAAGATTAGTGACTTACATATAGCTGTTTAGTAGCAAAGCTAGGACTAGTCTAGACTTCTTTCTAGAATTTGCTCCCCCTAACCCCACAAAGCTAGTTGTAAGCCATCAAAATCTGGACCTTTTTGTTTTTGTGTCGTTGGCCATCTTGCTGCAAGCCACATGTCCCCTCTTTGGGTCTATATGTACATGCATCAACCTCATCCATTATGCTTCCTTATATTCTGAGGCTTGGCATGAGAACATTCAGAAGACCACAAAGATTGCATTCAATTTCCATTTCGTCCTTTAGAGACTGAGTCCATTGAGGTGTGCATGCTATGTTTCTAAGTACAGTCTTCAACGTGCATGCAGGTGCCATAAGCAGGAGTGTGTATTCTCCATTTATCAGCTGTCAAGATGACCGGAAGGTAGGGCTGCAGATGAAAGTGATTAGCTTTCAGATGGACCTGATCTCCCAATAGGCATATCCCCTTTTTCCTTGGTATTGGCTCACACGCCAGGGTTTGTGCATGCAGGAGTATATGCACTAAGAGAAAAGAATTATTCCAGTGTGGTTGCAATGGTTAGGCAAAGATTTCTGAGGCTCTGTAGGGTATGTGGAGTGGTGTCCTCTAGAGTTCATTGATTTAAATGGACTTGTGGTCTTCACAAAAGCAGCCAAGAATCTCTGGCGACAGAGTGAGGAAATTAGAAATAAGGCTCTTTTTATTGTTTATCTTTTTTACTATAAGATTTACCTTTGCTAAACATTAGCATCCATCCCTGAATAAATGAAAACATTTTTTGATATTATAGGGCTCATATTCCACAACCAGAATCCAGATTCAGTGAATACTTTTCTCATTAAATCCTGCCAGGATATTATTTGTGAGCATAAGGTCTTAATCCAAGTGTTTCACAAGTGAAATATAACAGAAATCTAATAAATGAATCTGCTAATTGTGCTTTTCCTGATGCATTTCAAATAGGGCAGTCTCTAATTATAAGCAATCCCTACATACAAATGGCTGCCGCTCTTGCCCCAGTTTCCCCTTCTAACCAGGCCCAGATGCTGCAGCCACAGAAGACACTGGCTCACAGAGAACTGGAGGATCAGAGTGGAGGAAGGAGGAGGGAAAATTACTGAAACAGTCATCAGAAACAGTCACTGAAAGCAAATCCCAAGAACATAGCTATCTGGTCCTACTGTGGTGCCCTCTAGCCCACTACCAGAGTTTTTCTTTTTATCCTTGTCATATGCCACTAAACAGTAACTCGCTGGGGGGTATCATGCGTCTTTTTTAACATTGGCAAAGAGGTTGTATTATAAAGCATAAGTTTTGGAGCCTGATCTTTGAACTTGAAATTGGGTGTTACCACTTCTCAGCTGTGTGACCTTTGGGCAGATTGCTTCACCTTTCCTGTCAAGTTTGTTTTGTCTTCTGTTAATGGGGATAATTATACCTGCCTCCCAAGTTATCCTGAAGATTAAATTAAGACCTGTGTGTATGGAGTGTTCATGACCCCATGCCTTGGACACTGTAAGCTCTCACCAAACAGCAGCTCTTATGGTCTGTGCAAACCAAGAAAAGGTTCATTGATGACCATATGGTGTAAATTATTTTTATAACAATGCTTTTTTCCCCAAATACCTAACTCTACTTCCTGGAGGAACTGACATGGGGCAGAGGACACAGTATAGGAACTTTCCCCATGGAAGTGCTAGAGAAAGGGCAGGCCAGGATGGGGAACTCAGAGATTTCAAGCTTCATGTGAAGCTGGGAAATGGGGAATTCTAAAGGTGGGAGTGAGTACATTCCGCATGCACTGGACTTCTTGTTGCTTGACTCAGACTATTAACACTGTGTCTGCCCTCTGGCTGCACATTCAATCACTGGAAGAGCTTAAAAAACAAAACAGCATGCTTTTAGTCCTGCCCAACCAGTCAAATCTGAATCTCTAGGGATGAGACCCCACTGTACCTATAGCACCTCAGGTAACAGGTATACAACCAGGGTTGGGAAGCTCTTGAGCTATGTGTGCGGGAAGTATACTATTGAGGCCATCCTGGAACTGTACCCATTTTGACTTTTACACAAGGGGGAACTTTACACGCACACACACACGCACACACAAACACACACACGAATACCACCCCACATATATGTAGTCTTACCTTAACCAAATCTTTTTCCTTCATTAATTCAGCAATCATGGGAGTACAGAAGAGATGATGCTGTCAATGTTTTTGGGGTCGAGAGAGATTTATGCACAAACAACTACAGAAATTTCCAAGGTAGCATGAACGCCAATAGAGATGTAAATTAGGATGACCGTTAAGAGGAAGAACACAGTATTTTGTAAGTGCTGGCAGGGAAGTTTTCTGAAGGAAGTACCATTTGAGCAAAATCTTCAAGAACAGTTAGGGTTAGGGACAGTGAGGGTGAAGAGGGGAAGGGCATTCCAAAGAGAGGGAAAGAAAGACTTGGAGATGATATCGCCTGGGGCTTATATGGAAAATAATGGGTGGTTCTGGGAAATGGGAGCTGAGCATGTTAAGGGGACAAATTCTAACTTTAAAGGGGGAACAGCATACAAACCAGATGGGGAGAGACCTGAGGTTCATGCTAAGGAATTTGGCGAGCTGTTGCAGGAGGAGTTGAAGAGGAAGGTGATGTGGCAAGAGGAGAGAACTGTCTTTTTTTTTTTTTTTTTTTTAAGTATTTTTTTAGTTGGAGATGGACACAATACTTTATTTTATTTATTTATTTTTATGTGGTGCTGAGGATTGAACCCAGTGCCTCATATGTGCTAGGCAAGTGCTCTACCACTGAGCCACAACCCTAGCCCCTAGATAGAGAGAACCGTCTTCTAGGAAACTAATTCTGATGGTAACTGAGAGAGGAATGGAAGTGCATATGCTTTGGTGGACTTAAGTCTTCTCTGAAGAAAAGAGGCTGTGTGAAGTCATGAAGGGCCAGTTGGTGAACCGTGAACAGTCGTGGTTGGGCCACATGGAGAGAATGGGAATGGGAGGCAGGTGCTTGGTCAGAGAAGAAGCTCATTCTTTGACCTGCCATTATCCAGTGCCTCTGAGTTATTCTGTAATATCTATGTTAGCCCAATTCAAACCACTCATTTGGGTTATTTCTAGAGATGCAAAGGTTCAGGGAAAAAGCTGGGCAGTTTTTTTGAAAACTATCCATTGAGTCTAGAAAATTGGAAAAATTGTTCAGGATAAGGTGTTTCCATTGCAACTTGCTCATAACTGCGATTCTTCCTAGATTATTTCTAGAATCATCTAGGCAATCACAGCATTTCTGTGGAAACCATCTGAGCTCTTAACTTTCTTAAATCTCATTCTCCCTTTATCACGCATTCTTTATCTAATGGCTAGATAAAACCATCTCTTTGGAGAATGTAAGTGCATTTCCACTTGGGAGTACAGAGTAATTCTTTATTTAGAAATAGGAAGAGTTTTGTTGTAAACTAATCCATGCAGCTGCGGAATTCTGATATCCAGAAATCAAGGAAGGAGTGTGGATGGGCGTTTGCTCTGTTAGCCCTGGACTCAGAGTCACAGGAAAGGAGAGCGATTTATACTATTTCCATTTAATATAAATGTTAAGGATGAGAAGAAAGGCTAATGTTAGTGCTGCCTTAGAAATGAGACTAATTAGGCAGAAACCATACATGGTAGATGCTATAATCAGCAAGATTAAGGGGAGGGAGGTGGCTTTCCCTTAGGAAATTTTCTCTGCTTTAAAGAAAGTAAAAAGTCAATATAAATAGAAAGACAATAGAACAGCATTGAAATATTTTATTAAAAAAAATGCAATCATTGAAATACTTGTTAACAATTTTTGTCATTTGCTTATTCCATGTATGCACATTTTTAAATAATATATAATGCATGATATAAATAATACCCATACAATACTGTATCTTGGAAGATGCACTTAAAATATAACAATCATTTTCTTATATTATTTTATCATTTTATGATAGAAATTTATTTGCTATTGTAAACATTCTATTATATTTATAAATCATAATTTATAAATATAAATTCTCTAATATCAGATTATTATATTCTTTCTTGTTTTTAGGTCCTAGAGAAACACTGCATTTTGTATCTTCCACATATATCTTTTAGCTTTTATTCAATTATTTCTCCAGAATAGATTCCTAGAAGTGAATTTGAGTTGAGGCTATAATGTCTTTATAGTGAGTGTCACAGTTCCTTCCGAAAATAAGTATTTCATCTTCCTAACACTCTTTTTTTGAACCAGGGATTGAACTCAGGGACACTAACACTCTTTTTTTGAACCAGGGATTGAACTCAGGGACACTCAGCCACTGAGCCACATCCCTAGCCCTATTTTGTATTTTATTTAGAGACAGGTTCTCACTGAGTTGCTAAGGCTAAGTTGTTGAGGCTGGCTTTGAACTCTCAATCCTCCTGACTCAGCCTCCCAAGTCGCTTGGATTATAGGCGTACGCCACCACGCCCGGCTTCCTAACACTCTTATGATAATAAACCTAGAAATTATGAAGCTTTCTTATTTTACAGTTTTTTGTTTTTTTAAATTACAAATTCTCTTAAATTTAGCATCTCACAAATACATCTTCATCTATAATTTAAGTTAAATAATTCAATTCATTAATTTATAGTTCTCTAAATAAGCTATAGCTTTCATTATATGTTTTTAAAAATCCTACAAATTATCTTCTCTTTTCTTATTTCCAAAAAGCTTATATCACTGTTTGTTAAAACTATAAATCCCTATAAAATTCTATATTTTCTTTTCATCATAATGTGCTAGGTCAAATAAATCATATTTACATATTTAGTATGTCTCAGAATTAATTTTTTTGCTTATAGCTTATTAAAAAATTACTGCATTATGCATATGAAGGTGAAATTCACTGTGGTATATTCATACAGGTTCATAGGGAAGTTTGGTCAGATTCATTCCACTGTTCCTCCCTTTTCCTGTTCTTCCTCCTTCCTCCTCAATCCCCTTCCTCTTCTCCACTGATATCTCTTCTGTTGTCATGGAATTGCCACATACACACACACACACACTTTTTTTTCTTACTTTGTTCTAGTTTCTACATATGAGAGAAAACACTGTATCCTTGACTTTCTGGCTCTAATTTATTTTACTTAGCATGATGCTCTCCATTTCCATCCATTTCAGCAAATGTCATAATTTTATTCTTCTTTTTGACTGAGTAAAACTCCATTGCGCATGTATAGCACATTTTCCTTTATCCATTTGTCCGTTGATGGACATCTAGGTTGATTCCATAGCTTACTTTAAAATTTTTGATATTTATACACACAAAAGTTTATGTCTTTTATTAATTTTGAAAAGGAACTGCCCAATTTTTATTTGAGCTGATAAATATCAAATATTAAAGTATATTTTTCTATAAACTGAAAGTCATTTTGTGTTCAGGTGAGTCTTTTCCCGAGGATTATTTTCTGTGCATCTGATCCACAGCTTTGTTAAAACTAAAATAAGCTTTGTGGCCTAGAATAGGCTTCTAGCCATTCGGTCTCTGCCACACTTTCCTTTCCCCTCTAGTCCATCCTATTCATTACTCCCAGATTAATTTTCCTAAAACACTGCTTACTGAAAAACCTCACTGGAAAACCTTAATTGACTCCCCATTTCTAGATGAATTGAACATAAACTTTTCATCTTAGCATTTAAAACCTATGACAGAGCATACCTTTGCAATCTTATGCAATCTTATGAGAACCGCTGACAAGGACATCAGTATACCAAGTGGCTCCTCACTGGTGTCTACTAGTTAGACACCTCGAGAGGAGGACCCCTGAAATCCCACTCCCTTTTAAAGCTCCCCAGTTGAAGCACCACTCTCTCTGGCCCTGGAAACAGGTAGACCCAGACTCATATGCTGGCTTTGGCCCCAACAGCTCCGTGCTCTCCAGCATTAGTGCAGGCCTCTCTCAGCTTAGGCCTCTTCTGTCTGTGAGATGGGATCAAACAGTGTCTTGTGAGAATAACTGCAGTTATGCAAACAATAATAATTGGTACAGGGTAAGCACTAAACACATGTTAGCTGCTACTCTTGTGTAGAAATAATAGTAGTAATAAAATCACACGCTTCCTTTTCAGTCAGATGTGGGCTCAGGTCACAACTCTGTTTTTCTTCTATCTAGATCTTATCCAAACTGCCTAATTCTTTGACCCTCATCTACAAACAGGGCTAATAATAGGGTTACCTTATTTAATACAAGACATAAAATCTTCAGCATATTGCTACTAATAGAAACAAAATTATTGCAAATGTTTTTAGTATGTGCCAAAGTTCTAAGCTCTTTATGCTTTAACTACATTTCCTGTCAACCCATGAATTGGTACCACTAACATCATCATTTTATGAGGAAGAAACTAAGACACAGAGAAGTTAAGTGATTTCCTCAAGGTCCCACAGCTAAAAGCCTCAGATTTCAGACTCAGCCCATAGACTCCAGAGCCTACTCTTAACCCTCAATATGGTGTGACTTCTCATTATATTGAATTGCATTATTATCGACTTCCTTTATTTCCCCACCATCTCTCCTGTCAACACCAGCTCCCTTAGGACTGTGGGTAATTCTTCTTTATATCCCCTACAGCACCTAGCAAGTACTTCATATGTTGAAGGCATTTAACGAATAAGTGCTCAGTTGAGCATAATAAACATATCCATTTCTGACACCTGGACACAAGTAAACTGCTGCTGGCTTTCCCTTCTAGGCAGCTGTCTTCTAGCAGACAACGTTCTGTCCTCAAATTGGAGGGCTCTGATTTGTCCACTTAGCTACTTTCAGGAGCTTCTTGCCTCTGAGCTTTAAAAGTCTGTGTCCCCAGGAGGGCTGGAGAAGGAGGAGGCACAGGACTTGGAAGGAACTCTGCAGTGCCAGGCATCTGGAAGCAGCCTAGTCAGCTATGATGGAAAGGAAGAGCCCAGGCCAGGTAAGAGATGGCTCAGGGAAGGCAGGGTTAGCCTCCACCCTTCCTCTGTGCCTGGGCTAGGAAGAAACCTTACCCCTGGGCTCCATGACAGTTAACCCCGCGGACTGCATCATTCCAGGGAGATGCTGCATTGTTTTCCCAAAGCCAAGCCCTGTTTCACCAGCTGTTTTCAGTCATTTCTGAGCTGACTGTCTTCTGTGACCTTGTGCGTTGTACCTGCTCCATGAGAGTGCCACCACGTTCTCTCTTCCTGCTGCCACACTTGCTTCTATGGATTTCATGATTATTCCTTTAAAAAACCTTTTTATTCTAGCTTTCTTCAAAGGAGAAATTTAAGTGTGCATCATTCTTTTATTTTATTGCTCATATTTTGAAAATTTGGAGATTTGATCACAATTCCTATCTTCCTGAGTAATCTGAAATTCTGTATTACTACTGTGATTATTTTTCTTTGATATTAACACTTTGTTTTTTTAAAACATTTTTTTCTTATTTCATATTTTTCTTATCACATCAATATATGTTCATTATAGAACATTATATATGTTCATTATAGAAAACTATGTAAATGAAGAAATAATATGTTAAAAATAAAAGCTAGGCTTTTAGGATACTTTAAACATTTTGATTATTGTGTTCATGTTTTTTCAGTGCACACACACACCTTTCATAAACTTAGGATCCAGCTGTGCATACTATATTTTAATTTTCTTTTATTGTATGATTTACACATATTATTCTTTGACTTGCTTAAAAATAATGGAAATGAATGAAAAGGAGACTTTATATATTGCTGACAATCAGCATTAGGCATTTATTACTAAAGCATTTCTTAGGACCTATGTAGCCTTTTGTTCAAACTCCACTTAGGTGTCTGTCTGAGTTTTTCAAAGAGTTAAAAAAAAAAAAAAAAAAAAAAAAAAAACTTCTTCCCCTTCCCCAAAACAGGGAGTTTTGGGGTGTTTTGAGGTGGTTTCCTCTGTGGATGGCAGGAACTGGCCTTCACCCTGCCATTTGAGTCCTGCTAATGAAAACAAAGCTGGCTTTGGGCTGTGCACTCCTGTATGTGGTACTTGATTCTATATGCCTTGGTTTTCCACATGCCTTGCCAAATTGGTTTCCTGACCATGACCTTGTAGTTCAGCATTTCCCCTTCCCTCCACCCGTTTCCTGCCTTCACTTTTGATCATTAGAACTTTTCATTTTTCTTTTTTTTTTTTTTTTTTCACATGAATCCCATGGTAGCAATGTGGTAGCCAGATCTGCAGTCAGGAGACCCCACCTCTAGTCCCCTGAAATTCTTTCTGGAAAAGTACATTTTACAGGTCTCTACTCAATCAATGTAATATGAAACCACCACACAGTAGAAATATCTTTTTCTTTCTATTTTTCATAGCAGATTTTGGAACAGAACAACATTTTTTCTTCATTAATTTTGGCATCAACTTTGCTCCAAAGTGTTTTCAATCCTTACCTATGTGCATGTGACTGCTACATCTTGTCCAGCCTTGACCTCTCCCCTCTGCTGCAGTTCTGTATTTCTGTGTACTTTTGGGACATCTTCATTTAAGTATAATGTTGTCTGCTTTAAACTCAACCTGTCTTAAATGGACCTAATTATCTTGCATACAAACCTGCTTCAGCTGCCTTTTCTTTTTTCCCCCCTTTCCTATGGAACCCAATACTCTGAGTCCCCTGAAGTACTATTAGAATTGATAAGGGAAAAGAATAGGTGGCCAGATGCAAGGTGAGTATGCAGAACTTGACAACTTTCCAATCACTTTGAAAATATAATGAAATAAAACACCAATCACCCAGCTATTAAAATTATAAAATATCCAGGAAAAAAATTTAATAGTAATTTTGTAAGATGCATATTATAAAATCACTCTTACTGAAGGGCTAAATAACAGAGAAGCATATATTTCCAGATAGGAAGGTGTCAGTTCTCCTAAAATTGATCTGTAGATTTATGCAATTCCAACTAAAAGTACCAATGGCTTTTTTTTTTTTTTTTTTTTTCTTTTGAGATGGGGTCTCATTATATTGCCCATACTGGTCCTGAACTTGTGAGTTCAATTGAACCTCCTACCTCAGCCTCCTGAGTAGCTGGCACTATAGGCATGTGCCACTGTGTCCAGCTTAGAATTTTTAATAGGATTTAGTAAGCTGATTCCATTAGCCCTCAAAGTTTGGAATAGCCCCACCAAGTATAAAAGTATACTGAAATCTAAAACATTATGGTGGGCTGGGGATGTAGTTAAGTTGTAGAACACTTACCTAACATGGGGGAGGCCCTTCAATCCACAGCACCACCACCACCAAAAAAAGGAAGGACAAACAGATCATTTAGAACAGAATAGAATCCAGAAAAAGACTTTAGAACTAAATGATAAGTATAGCATTTAAAACGAGAAGGAAATGGATGGACTGTTTGGTAAATGAGGGGAGACACAGAGAACACTGGAAAGACCTTCAGGTGCCAGCATGCATGGTGCATCTCTTGGAGAATGAAATCCCTATGACTGGAGAGAAGGAGCAAGGAGTGGTGGGGAGATGTGGTAAAGAGGTGAGCAAGCGACAGATTCATGTGTCCTAAAAAGTTTGGGCTTTTATTCAAGTACCTTATTCATCCTCACATTGGTAAGAACTGTTCCCTCATATTTTCTTCTATGTTCTTTTATACTTTCTTTTATTACGTTTAGATCTTAACTGGAATTTATACCTGCTCACTTTATGAGCTAAGGATGCAACTTTCATTTTTCCGAACTAAATAGCCTGTTGTCTCAACTCCTCTCTCACAGATTTTAAATGCTACTTTAAGTGTCATCATATGTCAAATTCTTTTTCTGAGTTTGTTTATGGATTCTCTTCTGTTCCATAAATCGTCTAGTCCTGTGCCTAGGTTAAATGCACACCTTCATTAGTCATAAGCAGTTGAGTGACATGGTCAATGTGTATTTGTAAAAGATTGTCCTGGCCAGGTAGGATTGTGTTTCATAAAATTGAAGTAAGAGATCGTCTCTGCCTGAACTGAGCTGAAGCAGCTGGGGTGGAATGGACTGAACTTGATGCTTGCTAAGACAGGGTGAGTGTAGGGAAAGGCCTGAAGATCAGGATGGTACCCAGATTTCTGATTTTGGAAACTGGATGGATGACAGTGATGCTTTTCACTGAGAGAAGAAGTGGACCAGATTTCAGGATAGGCAGGGAGAAGAGGTTTTGCACTGGTTTGGACATGTTGAACTTAAAATATCAATAAAAATTCTCAGAGAAATAGACTTAGGCAGTTTAATTTGTAGCCCTGAATCTCATTAAAGATCTGGGTAGAGAAGCGTCAGCATAGAGCCCACAGTTGACATCATGGAGCAAATGGAAGTGTACAGGGAGAGTATATAAGTGAACAGGGAAGGATGGCAGCCTGAGGAATACCTGAGGGAGCAGAGCCTCAAAGAGACTGAGAAGGGGGAAAGGTGAGTGTAGTCAACTTAGTTTGGCTGCAAAGAGAAGAAAGACTGTGATACTTAAGGAATACATGGAGTTGAATGGTTTTCTGAGGGTTTTTTTGTTTTGTTTTGTTTTGTTTTGTTTTGTTTTGTTTTGTTTTGTTTTGTTTTAGTGGAAAAGGCTTCAATGTTTAGATTGATGGGAAGTCCAAAAGAGGAAAAGGAAATAATTGATAGGTTCTGGTTTCCAGGAAGGCTAAAACCAAAAGCCCCAGAGGGGTTGAGATGCAGAGAAAGAAGACATGTGTAAGTCACTTTATCAGGTTGGGGTAATGTTAAGAGAAATGGCTTCTGTTTTTTCTGTGAAGTAGGAGGGAGGGAAGACATGGTAGAATGAGGGGACTAAGGAACGTGCAGAGTTTGAAATAGCCACTGTGGAGAATGAAGAGAGTTGTTCACTGGCCTGGTATGATGTTTTTGAATGTGGGATTTGAACTCAAGCTAAAACATCTGTGCAAGGTGAAGGTCAGGAGCTGAGGCTTGAGCTCAGGTTTAGATAGGGAGATTTGGGATTATTAGATTCCTTAAATTAATGGTTCAGTGGTAAATGAACAATTGGGAGAGCAAATGAAATCAGAAAGCTTCCAAGAAGGTTATTGAAGAGGAATAGTAGGAGAAATAGAAATATTCATCAAGTATGACATCATGGTAACCAAGAGGTTCAAGTTGAAGGGTGAATTCATGAGTGGAGTCGATGTGGAAGAGTAGTGGGTTTGACCCTGGCTGCCCATTTCAATCACTTGGGGAGCTTGAAGCAGGTGCCCATGTCTTTGCCAATCCAATACCAATTAAGTTAGAACCTGTGGTCAGGCCCTGGCATCAGTATTTTTCTTTGTACAACAAACTTCAAATCTGTAAATAGGGTGGAGAATGAAAGAGACAGAGACAGACTGAGAAAAAGTGATTAGACCTGGCAAGCAGATCATCAGTGGCTTCAGGGAGTGCAGTTGTAGGACAGCGGTGAGATTAGGTTATTCCAATTTGTAGCGTGGAGCACGGGAGTCGGGGGGAGCTGAATGAGGATAGAGTTTAGTGGTGAAAGTAATTGAAGAGAACTGATGCTGCATGACCCCCCATATTTCTTATAAGGTTACATGTTATTGTATACTACAGACTGACTGGAGTGTGGATCTGTTTGATATTTTGTGGGGGGGCTGGGGGGGAATGAAACAGATGCTTGAGGAATACAAGAGACCGCAAAGCCACAGCAATGGCCTTGATGAGCAGGAATTGCATTCTGTAATTATCTGGCCTCTGTTAACTCTATTTGAAGTAAGACACACAGTGCTAATGCATGTACTGCAGTGATATCTAAGGCAGGGACAGGTTTTAAAGTTAGCATGCAAGGAAAAATTGCATTTGGTCAGAATTGCTCTTATAAATCTCATAGGAAGGTGCCCAGTGGGGACCGACATTCCATCTCCACAGAGAGCCTGTTTTCCCCAGCTGCAGTGGAATCATCTTCTTCAATTGAGCACAAGATGAAATAGTTGACTTGCATACAACTAATGTTATATGAAAATGTGACTCTCTGCACTAAAATCACACTCAGCTTAATTAAATACTCTCATTAAGAAGAAATACTTGTGTCATTAAGAAGGGGCACTTAAGAACTGAAATTGACTGAGGGTACAAAAGAAGGCTTTCGTCTCTGACTTCTAGGCATTCAATGAGTACAACTGAGAATCGCCTATACTGCCTAAATTGTTATTTTCCAGCTTTCTTTTTTAAATTGGCCACATGTAATTGAATTTGATTAAATTAAATGAATACTGATGTAGCTCACACCACTGTATTTTTATTTCTTGCTTGTCCAAAGTTATCTTTGAAAAAGTATGATACATTTAAGACTTGGGCCCTGGCTTAGACCTTGTGGGCTTGACTCATACTGTATGTGACTGTGTTCGTGTTCCTTCGTCTCTCTTTTCCTCCAATTTCCCATCTATAAAGTAAGTATGGAAACAGTATCTACCTCATAGCTTTGTTACAATGACCAAGTAAGTGCAAAGCGCTCAATGTTGTTAGAAGTGACTGTTTAGTAATGCTGTGTGTTGATTTGTAAGTGTGACTTGAATTAGACTGCAACTTACATCACAAGGTCAGACTTTTACTAGAGCTTGGGCTGTTGCTCAAAAAGATAAGCTTGCCTTTCAAATGGAGCAGCAAATGAATATATATACTACTAAAGGGGGTGTGTGTGCTTCTTTATGACTTAAAAAAAGTGAACCTACCCAAAAGAAATCTCTCTCAAAACTCAGAATGAAACAAATACACCTATCAGACACAAAAATCATGGTCTTTGGAGTAAGATAAATAATAAGTGCATTGCGATATAGAAGATTGCTAATAAACTTAAGACTGATGAATTGTTCCAAAACCAGTGGTGCCCTATGTGTTCAAGGCAGACTCTTTTAGGTGAACTAATATGATAAGTTTGTCAGATTTAGGCTTTGTGAGTTATGAGAGCAAAAGCAAGAGGGGGTGGGGAGAGGAGAGAGAAGTTTGTTTTAAAAGAGCATCTCTATTGAAAAGGGGCAATGAAATGAAGTTAATGATGTGTTGATGAAATGAAAGGGTGGCTAAAGATGAAGTGATAAAGTGGTAAAAAGAAAGCAGCTTCGTTTTGATAGAGTGGGGAAAACCCACTAGATCTAAGATTAGAGCATTTTTAGTACTAGACTTTTCATATCTGGTTTTTGCAGTGGTCCCTTTCAAATGCGTAGTAATTACTGGCATAAACTTCTCATTACCACTTCTTTGAAGTATATCTGCCATGTTTGCAATTTTTTTCAGAATAAAACCTGTAGCTGATAAACATGTCCACATTTAGAAATTGTCTCTGAAAAAACTATCACACTTTGACTCAGAAAATAATTAGATTAAGCTCTGAGATCTTTGAAATAATTGTACTACATAACCTATGTTTAATAGCACCTCAAAGAATTAAAATTCATTATTCTCCATGTTTTTAAAAAGTCAGAACCACAATGAGTTGAATGACAAAAAAGTCATAAAACTCAAATTTTAGTTGGCTGGTTTCATGGCATTACAGTATATATCATATAATAACTAATATTTTTGGAGCACTTTTTGTACCAGAAATTGACTAAATACTTTACATGTATTAACTTATTTAGTTATTGAAGCTCTGTGAAGTAGTTTGTTGCTACCCCTACTTAAAGATGAAGAAACTGAGGCACAGAGAGGGCAAGCCATCATAACTAGTATGTGACAGAGCCAAGTCTGTGTCCCGGTCTGCCGCCAGGCCTTCACCACTGGGCTAGAGGGCTTATGCTTGAACACAGATTCTGAGATGGAGTTTAACATGCTTGGACTTCCAGATTTCTTAATTTTTAAAGATGTGTGGAGACTCTGCAAAATTAACTTGAATTTATTGTACTAATTATGGTACATTTGCAAAGAGTTGCCTGTTTTAAAGGTAAAATTCTTGAGAACGTAAGTTCTTCAGAATGTTATAGGCCCCTGAAACAAGACTTCCAGCTATCCTGGCCGTATTCTTTACTGTAGTAGGTCAATAACACGGATGACATTACCTCTGCCTGTTATCAATACTGACTTCCACATACATGCCAAGCATTTTACTTACTCCTTATTTATTTATGTTTATTTTTTTTTTTGCAGTACTGGGGTTTGAACCCAGGAGTGCTCTACCACTGAATTACATCCCCAGTCCTTTAATTTTTTTCTTTTTTTGGGTGGGGGACAGGGTCTCACTAAGTTGCCCAGTTTGACCTGGAACTGTTTCAATCCTCCTGTCTCAGCCTCCCAAGTCTTTGGGATTACAGGTGTGTGCTACCATGCCTGATTTACTTTCTACTTTTTTTTTTTTTTTTTGCAGTGCTGGGGATTGAACCCAGGGCCTTGTGCGTGTGAGGCAAGCACTCTACCAACTGCTACAAACTGAGCTACATCCCCAGCCCGACTTTCTACTTTTTAAATTGATTATATATTTAAGGATCTAGGAATAGGTAGTGAGTGAAGATATTTGAGTTTGCAGCAAAATAAGAGACCTTTTGGTGGTTTAGGACAAACAAATTCCATTGCATTTTGGATGTGTTTTCAAGTGTTTTTCTGACTGGGCAGAATCGATGCAACGGTCATTTGAACAACTCCTGCTGGCCTTGAATAGTTCTTTCATAGTTCTTTCGTAGTTCCTCAGCAAGTTTTTGCTTTTTGTGTGAAATTCAGAAGAGTATCAAGTGATTTTCTTAGGATGCTTTACCTCTGTAGTTGATCTAGTCTATATTTTTTCCTTGGGTCCTTCACTTCTAGAATGAGAAGGGCAGATTTTATTCCCTGTTAGCTCAATTTGGTAATATTTTAGGCTTACACTGCCATAAAGAATAGATTAAAATGATCTTACCTCTTTTTTTTTTTTTTTTTTTTTTGGTACTGGGGATTGAACCCAGGGGCACTCGGCCACTGAACCACATCCCCAGCCCTATTTTGTATTTTATTTAGAGACAGGGTCTCACTGAGTTGCTTAGGGCTCGGCTAAGTTGCTGAGGCTGCCTTTGAACTCTCGATCCTCCTGCCTCAGCCTCCCAAGTGCTGGGATTACAGGTGTGCACCACCGCGCCTGGCTATCTTACCTCTTAACTGACTCCATATTAAATTCTACTCCTTTAGAAATTGCACTAATTCTTTGTATGTGCCTCTGTGTGTGATTCTTCTTCTTATTTTGTCTAATTATAAAGATAATGTATGTTTGTACAAGAGATCCAAATCATAAAAGTATATCCTACTCCACCAAGCCCTCCACTCAGAATCTACTGGCTTAAACAACAGGGAATAAAATCATCCTACAGATGCTGTTTTGCTTTCTGTTACTTTCTGTCATAGAAATCTTTCCATGTTTTGAATAGCAGTATAATATTCCAATGTGAAAGGATATATTATAATTTATTCAACAAACCATTTTCAAGCATCTGTGTTGCTTTTCATTTACATTCTTGTAAGCAGTGTACTGCTGGGATCATCACATATACTGATGTCTTCACTCACTTTTCCATTTTCCTCCAAAGGCTAAGTCTGTTAGGAATGGCTTGCTGATTCTAGCAAAATGTACAATAAACATTTTTGTAAGTTGCCAGTTTGCTTTGGTGGCTGTACTGGTGTGAGCTCCTACTATCAGTGCATGAGAAGGTCTATTTCATTATACTAAATTTCTTCTTTCCTGATCTTATTTATTCATTATTTTAATAACTATCAAATACCTACTACATGCCAGGTGCTATCTTTTCAATGATAAATGATTCAGAAATGTTTTTTGCCTTATCAGGATTTGTTGTTTTGAAAGGCTAAGATCTTTCTGGGTTGTTTGTTTGTTTGTTTGTTTGTTTTGTTTTTGGTACTGGATTTTGAACCAAGGGGTGCTTTGCTGCTAAGTTACATTCCTAGCCATCCCCTCCACCTTTAAAAAAAAAAAAAATTCTTATTTGAGATAGAGCCTTGCAAGTTGCTGAGGTCTCACTAAATTGCTGAGGCTCTCCTTGAACTTGCTATCCTCTGACATTAACCTCCCAAATTGCTGGTATTACAGGCGTGCACTATGGTGCCTGGCTTCTTTCTGGTTTGTTTAGTTTTGGGGTTTTTTGCTTTTTTTCTTTTTAAATCTTCATTTATATTCTTCTCATTAATTTCAATTTTTATATGTATATTGACTACTAGTCATCTTTTGTGAATCACATATTTACATACTTGTTTTTCTGTAAGTTTTTTTCCTGATTTTATTACTATTTTTAGACTATTATGTAGTAAGATTCTATCTTTCTAGGCAGGCCTCCTCCACCCTAAGATCATAAAATTTGTTTGCCCATTGGACTAACCAAGGTTCTTGGTTGCAAAAACAGAAACTGACTGTGGTCTGCTTGAGCCAAAAATGGTATTGGGTGCTCCCAGCATTGCCAGGAAGCCTGGAAACTAGGTTCTGGGGCCTGGACCAGAGGAGACCGAGTGGGTCTCACCAACCCGTCCCTGCCCATGAACCTGGTGCTTCTCAAATAATAGTTTTAGGAAGATAGCTTTCCCACCATTCTCCTTGTTTTCAGGGCATCTTCATTTTTAGGTGCATTATCCCCTTATGATAGTAAAGACAGCCAGAACTCATAGTCTTACTATTTTAGATTCTGAGGCAGAGGACACTTCCTAGCAGATGGTTGTATAAAGCCTTGGTGTTTGGTCTCATTGGCCTGTTTTGGGATTTGTGTGTCTGTGAACCAATCACTGTGGCAAGGGAGATGAAATGCTTTGATTGACAGACCAAGGTCATGTGATCCCTGATGCTGGGAGTGCAGTCAGCTAGACTGAAAAAAACAGGGAGAGGAACTTCTCAAAGCAAAGTGGGGTGCCATTAGAAGAAAGGAAATAGATGTAACAAAATCATTAGCTGTCGTCTGTGATCATGGTATCTGACATTTTTAATATTTGATGCAAAATACCACTTACTAATTTATTATTTCGGAAAATTAAAATGTAATTTTTATTGAATTATTCTTTCTCAATATACATCAGTCACTAGGTAGAAGAAATAGTAAAATACCTATACAGAAAGTAAGTCTCATCCTTCATTTTTTAATCAGATATACTGCATGAGAGAAAGCTGTTTGGAGGGTTATTTTATTGTTGCTGTTGTGTACAAGGAACATGAATTCTTAAATGTGCAAGATTCATACAGGGTGAACATGTACATTTTACTAGAATGTGAAATCCAGTGTAGTGTTATAGGCATGTTTGGAGGTCTAGATAGCAGTATATACTAAGAATGGCAAAAATATAAAACTGAGAAGAAAAGAAACACCCTCAATCACATGCCATAAAAAGTTACTGCTATGTGTTATAAGATAGTCCTGCAATCATTCAAAACAGTTTCCCTTTTTGAGTCACCACTTGCTCAATGTATTTTCTCCCATAAATGTCCTTTAACAAACAGAAAAATGTCAAGAAAACAATGTAGTTTATGAAACAAACATGTGTTTTTTAGAGTCAGATAAACCTGGGTTTCAATCTGATCTTTTAAGATGTGACCTTAAGTGTGTCTCCCCATGTGAAAGTGGTGAAATAACTACTACAAAATTTAAGGATTAAATGATATTGTTTACATAATAACAGTGTCTATTATTATTACAATTTAAAATTATTATGGGGGGAGTACCATTTTTTTGGGAAATCAATTTTGCCAGTTAGCATATGCAGAGACAGTTGTGTGTCTGAAAGAAGCAATACACTTTTCCAAATGGGTATTGGGATTTATTTATTTATTTATTCATCTATTTTTGTGGTTCTGGGGATGGAACCCAGGGCCAGGCAAGTCCTCTACCACTGAGCTGCATTCCTAGCCCTGGGATTTTCTTTTTGATATCTGTAGATTGGGGATAGCTATGGTAAGCCTGTGGGGTGATAAGGCTGATTGACCCAAGATAGGCTATGATGTGCTAGCTTGAATTTTTCTACAGTGTTCCAGGCTCTATGAGATGTGGTACTTTATGTGCATTTTCAGGCACAGCAGCCATGGCCCCAAATGCCTGGTCACTGCCCAGTGGTTTAGGCCCCCAGGAACTGAAGGAATCCTCTGTAGAGTTGCCCATTCTAGCCCAGCAGGCTTTGAACCTGGGGCCACACTATAATTTGATTAACACTTTCACTTATTGATGGTCTCGTTATTTTGGCCCTTTGCAATTGAATGACTTATACAAAGACTTTATCCTTCAGGCAAAGCATATATTTGTTGTCTAACTACAGAGTTTAGCATTGAATAATTTCATGACAGACCACATTTGGCATGCCTAGTTATTCAGGGAATTTTCAAAGAACCGTGGAGGGACTTTTTAGTCACACATCCTCTCTGTTCTTAGTCATCTATTCCTTTTATGGTAGTCATTAGCAAATATCTCTCAACCTCTTCTATAATGTTTAACAGTCAGTGTAAGCTCTCTGTAGTGTTGGCTGTTTTGAGCTCTGTGTACTTAATTATGAGACAGTCAGCATATACTTGTGAAAACATAAACTAAATGTTGGTATAGTCTCCACGTGGTTTCTTTTTTCCAGAACCACAGTTGTTAATACCCACATTAAACTAGTTAGGACATTAATTAATAGATTTTTCTCTTATATGCCATTTTGGGTATTATCTCATCTCTCCTCCTCTTGTACCACTTACTTAAGTGTCATTGATTACATTCAGAATTAAGGAACAAGAGGACTGAAAGCCAGTGTGATTAGGAGGTTTGCTTTACTGCGTAGGAAAACTGACATGTCTACATTCTGGGTCATCAGAAGCACCGTTTGTGTTTAACTGCTTGACCCTGGTGGCCTGATCAAATTCCAGGATTGCACCATTGCATTGTACCTTCCCTAATACCTAGTAAATCCAGTTGTTTGGCTACCACCTAGTCTTCTTAACTGTTAAAACCTGTTTTTAGGCTGTACTCTTGTAAGAGTAGACCAGAAGAACTTCTTGTACCTTTTCTAAAAATTTGATAATTTTCACTCCAACTCCTTCTAACCCTCTACTTTCTTCCCCAACTCACAGACACATTTGCCTAAACATATTCATAGTGTGTCTTTTTTCACGCACCTAGAAGACATTGGACTCATGGCTTTTAAGTCAACACGAAGGTAATAATTAAGGTAAGAAAACAAGGATTTGGGTTGATGAGTCAGATAACTGGTAGGACCTTCCTCCGGAGCTCCAGCACAGTATTGTATTACAAAGTGCTCTTCTAAATGTCTTGCAGGCCCATGACTCAGCATATCCTGAGTGAAACTTGTTGTCTCTCCCCAGCTCCTGGCTTCCCCTTCTAAATTCTCTGTCATGGACTCTCTCCATCTTTTAATCAACTAACCTGGAACTCCCACTGTCTTCACCACACTCCATATCCAACCCTCAGCCCTTGGGGGGGCACAGCAGACCATGGATCCCCTTATCTCCAGTGGCTCTCCCAGCAATAATAAGCAGGTGCACCATTTGCTGTGGTGTACTGTCCCACGATCTCTGATGGACGACCCCAGCCGACTCCCGGCTTCATCCTCTCCCACCACCGAGTGCATTGAATGTTCTAAGCTCATCAAAAAAGTCTCAGTGCCCTCAACACACTTTGCCATTTCATTCCCATGTCTTAATGAGCTTAATGTGGTTGCCTTTCCCTGTTTGTACATGATGAAGTTTTATTCATCCTTTAAGCCTGCCCCAAATGTTATCTCTTCCTTGGCCTCGCTCGACAGAATTAATGGTGTTTCCTTTTGTGACTCCAGAGCTTATGCTTCTAACTGCTCTGCTACAGTGAGCCAGTACATCTCTGATGCTCTGGAAGTATATGCCTGGGTTGAGATCCCAGCCGTCTGCCTGCTGAAAAACTTTGGGTAATTGTGAAAATCTTCAAGCTCTCAGTTTCCATTTTCCATATTTGTAAAATGGACACAAGCCTCTACCCCATGGGGTTGCTATGAGGATTAAGTGGCAGAAAGAAGCACTTAGTGTTCAGGATTCTTTTTTTTTTTTTTAATGTTATTTTTAGTTGTAGATGAATACAATAACTTTATTTTGTTTTTGTTTTTGTTTTTTTTAATGTGGTGCTAAGGATCGAACCCAGTGCCTCACACATGTGAGGCAAGGACTCTGCCACTGAGCCACACCCCCAGCCCTCAGGGTTATCTTATAAAGATGAGCTCCTGAATATTGAAAGATAAACTTCTTGTGCTGTTTTCTGTGCTGTGCCTGCCCATCTTCCTCCTTTTTGCACTGTGAGAGCTTCCTGCGTGGCAGGCACTACACTAAGAATGTTCTTAACAGTGTCTCCCTCAAGTACCCTCCCAACAACCCTCGGAGGAAAATACTGTCTCATGCATTAACCGAGGAGGAAACTAAGGCACATAGAGGTTCAGTGCCTTGTTTAAATAAGAGGAGAAATCAGAATTTGATTCCAGGCAGTCCGGCCACAGATCCCATGTTCTCAACCACCACAAAATGTTTCCTCACAGTGAACGCTTAATGTCTGCTGGAACAATGATAAATGGGATTCAGATAAACAGGCTTGTGGGACCAAGTTCTGGGAGATGACCTATTGAAAGAGATATGGGTAAAAAGTAAAAGAAATCATTAAGTGATAGGCCAGATGAGTAAGAGAGCATTGATAATAGCAGTGACACCAGGTGATCAGGATTAGTGACTGGGGCTGGCTGGTCCTTTGCAGATGCATAGAACTGTTGAGTCAGAATGCTTCTGGATTGCCACCAGTGGCTTTATACCTCACACTAGCTCAAGTCAAACCCAAGTAAAATGTATTAGAGGAGGACTTCCTTTTCCTCCACAATAGAGTCATCGGTACTGTTTCTACACTCCTACCACAAATAACTAGAAACCTGGACAAAATGTGTGAAAGATCTGTTTTAAACACTGGACAGCAGGCAGTGTGACTGTGATCTGTCAGAGAAGGGAACGGGGCAAGTCCCTTGAGTCTGTGGCAGACACCAAGCTCTGCATGCCTAACGTCCAATCCAAATGGCAGTGTGTGGGCGACCCAAGATCACCCTCAGTTTGGTGATTTGCTAGGAGCACTCACAGGACTCAACATACAGTCATACTTATGGCTAAGATTAGTTACAGTGGAAGACTCCAAAGCGGAAGAGAGAAGTACATGGTGTGGGTGAAGTCAGGAGGAAACCAGGCACAAGCTTCCAGGAGTCCTCTCCTGGCAATGTGCACAGGATACACTTGATTTCCCTAGCAACAAGTTGTGACAACACATGTGAAATGTTGTCTACCAGGGAACCTTATTAGAGACACTGTGCCAGAATTTTTATTAGGGACAGGCCTGCTAGGTTAGGTCTATTCCATTATTTCTAGTCTGCTGTGAAATATCTCATTTCCAATGTCTCCTATGAAGATAAAAATAAAAAGGTCCAAGGATATAGCTCAGCAGTAGATCACCCCCAGGTTCCAACCCAAGCACCAGGGGTGGGGCAGGGGGTATAAGTGTGAAAATGGAAGATACATCAAAGCTGCTCGTTCTAGAACTGAAAAATACAATGTCTGAAGTGAAAACTCCACTGGATGGGATTCAGAGTAGATTAGAAATCACAGAGAAAAGGTCAGTGAACTTGAAAACATAACCATGGAAACCATCTGGTATGAAACATAGAGAAACATGGAGAAAAATAATTGCAAAAGAAATGAACCTCTAGATCCTCAGTGACCTGTGAAACATTGTAAGTGGCCTAATATGCATATAATTGAAGTTCTAAGGGTTGAGGGCAAAAATAAATTGAACAAAACAAAGGCCCCAAATGTCCAAATTTAATGAGAACTACAAACCCACAGACCTAAGAAGCTAAATGAAACCAAAGCAGAATGAACACAAAGAAAACCACAGCAAGGCACAGCATAACCAAATTGCTGAAAACCAATGACAGTGACAAAATTCTTAAAAGAAACCAGTGAAAAGAAGACACTTACATGTAAAGAATTAAAAACAATTGCGAATATTCTCACTGTTCTGATCTTTGTAATAATCAGGACAGGCTAAACATTCGCTATATTAAGACCATACGTGTGTCCCCAGATCTAGTTATTTCCCTGGATCTGCTTTTATAAATGCTGGTGATAAACCCAATCTGATTTATTATATGATCATTTTGTGTGACCATATAATGACTACAATTCTAGGTTATCTTGACCCACCTTAAGAAAAATGACAGTACAGCTAGTGTAGTAACTTTCAAATAATCAATGCTAAGTTGCAGACTTGTCTAAAGAACATGTAACCAAAATAGGGAAATTTTGTTACTACTAATGCCATTAAATGTGTTGTAAAATTACTGTTTTTATTTTCTAAAAAAAAGAATTAAAAACAAGAATATCATGCATTCCCCATCAGAAACCATAAAGCAGCAAGCAATGGAGTGACATCTTTAAATGCTGAAGGGGAAAAAAAAAGCCAATATAAAATTATGTACCAGGTGAAAATATCCATAAAAAAACGAAGATGAAACAAAGACCTTTTCAAACTAACGAAAGCTGAGAAAATTCATAGCCAGCAGACTGGTATGCTGAGAAATGTAATGGGAAACTTTTCAAGCTGAAGGAAAAAGATCCCAGACGGAAACTTCATGTATACAAAAGAATAAAGGGTACTAGATGTGGTTAACATGTGGGTAAATACAAACAATTTTGTTGTCTCTTAAAAATTCTTTTTAAAAAGCTCTTTAAATAGTAATTGACTGTTTAAAGCAAACATAATAGCATCACATTGTGAAGTTTTAACTGTTGTACAAGTAAAATATATGACACCAATACCAAGAATGGTCCTTACAATATATGCAGAGTAGTTTAATATCATTTGAAGGTATAATGTATTGAATTTAAAATGCAAGCCAGGTACAGTGGCACACAGCTGAATCCCACTTTGGGAGACTGAGGCAGGAGGATCACAAGTTCAAGGCCAGCCTCAGCAATTTAGTGAAGCCCTAAGCAACTTAGTGAGACCCTGTCTTGAAATAAAAAATAAAAAGGGCTAGGGATGTGGTTCAGTGGCAAAGTGCCCCTGGGTTCCATCCCCAATACCAAAAAAAAAAAAAAAAAGAGAGAGAGAGAGAGAATCAACAATAGAAATGATTTCTGAATAATATCTGAGAAATTATCCAACCAACTATTTGAAAATTAAACTTCACGCTTTGGAACAGCACATGATATAAAGAAGAAATCAGGGAAAGAAGAAAATTTTTTATTTGAATGAAAATGCAATCACAAGGGCTCGGGGATATAGCTCAGTGGTGGAGCACTTGCCTAGCATGCTTTAAGGCTCTGGGTTAGAGCCCTCAGCTGGGGAGAAAAGGAAAAAAAGAAATGAATAAAGTGAAAATGAAACCATAGCATATCAAAATTTGTAGGGTTCAGTCAAAGCAATGCTTGAGGGAAATTTATAGTTGTAAATGCATATACCAGAGAAGAAAAAAGATTCAAGACCAATGGTTTAGAGCCCTACTGGAGAAACTGGAAAACAAAAAATAAGACGAACAGAAAAACACAGCAAATGAAATCCAAAGTGAGTAGAAGGAAGACGAGAGATCTAGAAAGTAGAAAAGAGGTACACAGTACGAAATAACAACAACAAAAACCAACTATGAACTAAAAATTGGCTCCTCGCAACAAGCAATAAAATTGATTAAATGAGTCTGATTCCCTTTTATATTCTTGAAGCACAATATAGTATACTGTTAAAATGAATTTTTGAGAACATAAAAGCTAAATCCTTGACCTGAGATCCATGACCTTGTTTAAGATTTGGGTATTAAACTACAATAAAACTTTTTCTTTGGTACTGGAGATTGAACACAGGAGTGCTCTACCACGGAACTCCATCCCCAGACATTTTTTGCTGTTGTTTTTGAGACAGGGTCTCTCTGAATGGCCCAGGTTGGCCTTGAACTTGTGATACTCCTTCCTCAGCCTCCCAAATAACTGGAATTACAGGTGATGCCACCATGCCTGGCATAAAACACACTTAAGCAAGTGTGTTACCAGTTAAGTTATGATAAATAGTGTTTATTTTTGTCTAAACATTTCAGAAAGTTCTTCCTGGAAGATAGCTATACTTATGGAGAAATCGTATTTGGAAAAAACCATACAATTTCTGTGTCTTCAGTTTTGAACAAAACATTATTAAAGCAGGTGATGAAAATTTAAGATCAAGGACAGTAATATATGTTCTAGGAAAATCCAGCTAAAGATGTTGAAAAACACATATTGTGAATTTTTATATTCCATTTACAAGAAATGTGTTTTCACAGCACACAGTACTGTGAGGTGGTATTCAGGCACCATAAACTATAAAACAAACACCCGAGAAAAGAAATTAAACTATTCAGAAACCAAACCACCAATATGCCGCATGATGATATGCAATTTTAATAGCTGATCTCTTCAGTTATCAAACCCATTGATAAATAATCTGTGCCATTAGTTGTAGGTTATTCACAGTGATGGAATCTTATAATAAAGATGACGTGAAGTATGTGTAACGAGTCATTTTGTTCTTCATGAGAGCAATCTCAAATATTCGACTTTGACTTGTAAGATAATAAACTACTTAATTGTTCTGTTCAGCAAATACTGAATACAAGCTTGAGGGAAAAATGAAATCAATTAAAATTCCCTTAATTATTAGGATGTCAAATAAATTTACATTTTCTCTCAGCTTCTCACTCTGATTATTTAGTTCATGGATTATACGAATTTCCTGTTTGCTTATAAAATCTTAGAATCAGACAACTGCAGTTTACCAGAATCCTTTAACCCTGCAGCCCCACCTGGACCATTTCCCTCCACTTTATTTTATTGATTAAATTATTTCCAAATTGGGAAAAAAAAATCTTAGAATCAAATGATATAGTCCCACTCACCCCCATTCCTTTAGCTTTCCATCTTTTCAAACATTTTGCTGATTATGAGCCTTCCAGATACAGGAAGAAGTGTTTCAAACCAAACCAGTTAGTTTGGCCACATTCTAATCGTGCTTTTTACTAAAAGGTTTCTTCATGCAGGGGATGGGAATGGGGGTGGAGGAAGGACATTCAATAATAAAGCAACTCGAACTGGGATTTTTGGAGTATAGGTGGAATTCAATTTCAGTACTAATTTTTAATCTAGTCACTTCATAGTTTGCTTGTCAAAGGTGTTCCTTTCTGTTTTTTTATTATCTTCCTTCTTAAGTCTGATCTGTATTTTCACCCCAGGCAAAAGATTCAGAGTTAGTACACAGACAGGACAGACTCAAGAGAAACTCTATGAGAATTCATTTTCTGAGGGAACCTTGACAAGGTGATTACATAGGGAGAAACAGGAGACTTTTGATTGACCTGGGGGAGAGCCAGTTTCATGGGTAGGAATATCAGTCTATCATTCATTCTGTATCATTCCGCCTGTTACAGCTTCAGCAACCAGGAATTCCCTAAGTGCTGTGAATCCCAGGGATTAAGTGTGAAAGGGTGATCATTATCCGCATCGTTGCTAGGAATTGTTTGTACTCTCCTTTCTTATATGACATGCTCCCTACACATTTTTTAATTCCTCATATTTGACAACTGTTGCATCAGTGATGTTTTTATAGTTCAATATAAATGTGTTATAGTTGCGATTCTATTTTCTGTAATTTTCTCTATTTTTACTCTCTACTATGAGGCTTTGTTTTTGTTTGGGGCTTTACTGACAAAGTGGTGGGAAATAAATACCAGATAAAGTTGAATTTTGAGATTTATTGTGGCAGAGAATGAGGTCTAAAACTATCATAAATTATCAGAGATATATAAAATGAATTGCAATATTCCACACTGTCTTTGATTTTCTTTTTGATTTGTTATAATCAGTTTTTCCCTTTCCTCAGTTCAAGTTCTCAATCCATGTGCTTCTTCCTCCTTACTGTTCCTGGAGGTCCCCTTCTGGCCGAGGCAGTTCTTGATTGTTTCTTCTCAGAGCTGCATCTTCCCTATGTTTAAAGGGGGTGAGGGGTTCCTAGAACTTCTCTTTTCTTACCAAGATTTATTTGGCAGATAGCATTTTTTAAAAATGAGTATTGTGAAATCTATAAATTTCCCAGTGAAGAGCTGGGCTCTAAATAAATAAATGTTGACTTGAGTGAATTCCCATGCTTAGATTTAATGCAGAATCGAGAAATATCAGATTATTGGGAATCCTCAGAGAGGGACCAATGGATCCCTCAAATGAAGGACAAAGATAACATGTACCCAATGGTTTAGTATCATGCAAACACTGACAAGAGTGAGCTCTTAGATACCAAGTCACATTGCATGAGAAGAGGAGTGTGAGTCTGTTCATTTAACAGAACATATCCAATGCCTGGAGGGAGGCACTGTGCACGTGCTGGGATTCGGGGGTTAACAGGTGGAAGTTGCCTCAGTCTTGCTGACACTGGCCTTCTAGGCTCCCAGAGATAGTTTTTCCTTACCCAGAGGCAGCCATTCCTCTTCTGCCTCCCACTTTCCCTTGTTTCGTTTCTCAAGCCAGATCCAGAAGCTTTCTTTGTTATATTCCGTTACACCATTATCTTGGAGTTCATGTCACGGTATAGTTATTAATATGTTCATTTTCCAGATTAGAGAGACTATTTTCTGTTGCCCTGATACTTCACAGAATGATCAGAACATGGCTGGGGTCCAGGTGTGCTGCCTCACTGAACAAGTAAAGAGTAACAGTGCTTCACACCCTTTCCGTGCTGTGACGTAGAAGACGGTGAAGAGGTGAATATTTGTTGAGGCTGTGACTTGAGGCGTTCTGTTGTCTTGGGCCCTCCTTGGCTGCCACCCAGACTGAAAGATCAGTGCCTCAGCACACCTGTCCATTTTCTGGCATTTTTCACACTCAACAGAAGCACTTTGGGGGTTTGGGGGTGTGGAGATTGTCACTGGAGGAACTAGAGAGAGAGCAGAAGCCATGAGCAAGGGCAGGGCTAGAGGGCTGAAGAGCAGTCATTTGGGAATAAAGACTGAAAAAGAATCTAGGAATTTTAGCCAGTTGTCTGAAGGAGAAGCAGCTTTTAAAAAATTCCCTCAAGTTAGCTTTGTAAGATGGGACTTTGACCTTTGAAAAGGTTGGTAATTTCTGTAAAAGTTCTTCCTTTTTATTTTCTTTCCATCCCTGGTCTGTCAAAGCACTGAGTGCAAAAAGCAGTTGGTTTTACAACTCTGGAATATATTAAAAGCCCTTCAATTGCACAGTTTTTTTAAAAATTTTATTTATTTTTTTGTGGTGCTGGGGATTGAACCCAGGGCCTTGTGCATGGAAGGCAAGCACTCTACCAACTGAGCTATATCCCCAGCCCCTAATTGTACACTTTAAATGAACGGGTAATACAGTATGTGAATTCTTGCTCCATAATGCTGCTAAAATTTTCTTCCCCACTGTATTTAAGTTTTAAATAAATGAATCATGAAGAAGAACAACAACAACAACAAAACAGTTGGATTTCCTCAATGCTCGAGAAAGAGTATATTCTTAGGGTATTTGGAGTTATCAAGTTATGAATAAATTACTTGTTTAAATATTTCCAAATCTTGAATATTTAGAAATTTGATACATGATATCACTTGTGAATTTTATATCATTTTATAAATCTCACAGATAGAATTTCATCCTAAGTTATAATCAAGATACTATTTTATTTTGATAGAAAAGGAATAATAAATCTTTGTGGCTATATAATATCAATTATTGTTTTGACATGAAATCATTAGTTCCAAAATATTGAAATAAAATTAATTATAAAGACTAATCAATTTGCTAATGTCCAAATTATAGCTATAAACAAAGCTATTTTGGGGGTTGAGGTTGTGGCTCAGTGGTAGAGGCAGGCATGTGTGAGGCACTGGGTTTGATTCTCAGCACTGCATATAAATAAATAAATGAAATAAAGGTTCATCAACAACTAAAAAAAAAACCCAAAGCTATTTTCATACTCTGGGTAATGTATTCCTTTTATTTTCACATAAACATTACCTACAAATTTCTAGTATTTGTAAAAACTGCAAAATCATGAAACAAAAATGTGTAAAATTTTTTGTATTTATTTTTTGTAATGTTTATGTTGCCTTTTGATATTTATTTTTTGTAACATTCATGTTATCTGTTGCTGCATAATGAATTACCTTAGAACTTAGCATCTTAAAACAACAAGCACTTATTATCTCATTTCTGTTAGTCAAGAGTCCAAGCACAGCTACTTGGGTGCCTCTGCCACGGGGTATGCCAGCGTCAGGCCTGGCTGCAGTTCCACCTGAAGGTTTGAGGAGGGAGGGTCTACTTGTAAGCTCACTAACATGGTTGGGGTCAGGATTCAGTTCCTCATGGGCTGTTGGAATGAGGTCCTCAGTCACTCGGGGGCTGTTGGGTGGGGTGACATGTGGACTTCTGCCTAGAGTAGGTGACTGCCATCAGAACAAGCTAGACACCAAGACAGAGTGAGCAAGAAGGAAACCACAGTCTTATTGTAATCCTGATCTTGAAAGCAACATCCCATGACCTTTGTCACGTCTGCTTGTTAGAAGCGAGTCACTGGGTGAGCCTATGTTCAAGGGAAGGGAATTTCACGAGGGCATGAATACCAGGAGGCAAGAATAAGTGGGGTTCATCTTGGAGGCTGCCTGCCTTAGCACTTCTCTCAGGAAGTTCTACATAGTAATGTATTTTAACTTAGATTTATTTTTTTTACTAAGAATTTTAGTAACTCTTGAAAATATCAGTGATACTCAAAGATGGAACAGATAAAGGATTGGGGAAGATACTCTAGAACTATTACCATATCACCTCCTGTCTTGTTACTCCACTGCCCCTGGAGTGTTGCCTTTGTCCAAGTGGCTCAGCATCCATTAAGACGACCACTGGAACGGAGCACAGTGGTGACACGTTTAAATCTAGCTACTTGAGGGGCTGAGGCAGGAGGATCTCTTGAGCCCAGGAGTTTAATGCCCCACCTGTGCAACATAGTGAAACCCTGTCTCAAAGACAACAAAACAAAATGCAACCATCAGAAAGGGGACATGGGGACCAGAGGTAGCAGGAATAGACAACCAAGAAGTGTCAGTTGTCACATCCCATTTGCATGAACATATTCACATGGCCACACAAGAGGCTAGGTAATATAGTCTTTGGGAAGTTAAGAACTCGAGTAAAAATGACTATATTGTGAAATAAAGGGAGCATAAATATTGAGGGGACAGACAGCCAGAAGCCTTTTCCAAAGCAGCATTAAAGTGGATGTCACATGGCCACGCACTAATGCATTTTACTCAGAGGGGAGCAAAATCATGTCCTCACTCAGAGCCTCTTACTCTTAATTTAGACAGAGCTCTTATTAACTTGGTTATGGAGTTTCCCAAACCACTGCAGATTAAGAGGAAGTGTAGTGAGAGGCAGGCAGTTTGACAGCTGCAAGGACGGAGAGCAGAACGTCCAGTAACAAATAAGGGTGTGTGAAAGGCTGAGGCCAGAGCAAGCTGGCAGTGCAGAGCAATTTGATATGGGGGCAAGCAGTCCTGTGAACTCCAGTAGCCCCAAGGCATTGCCCGTTTAACAACAGTGCCATGTAGTAAAATGCTTAGATTTAGTAATGATGCGGAGCCTTCCGCTATGGTTAAAAGAGAAAACATTTCGGCACTCTAAAAGAGTTCAGCTTCATCAATTATCTGGAACACTCATCTATGTAGAACATTCTATAAAAATGTTTCTGTCAAATAAAGGAGAGGCCCCTCTACTCACAATACTCTTCACCTTTATCTAATTATCACCACATTATTTGTATAGGAAAATGCTTTCCAAGTTCCATTTCTGAAATCTAGGACTACGTATTGTCTCAGGGCATGTGGTGCTAGTAAGTTCTTTGTTTTTAAAGGGAGTGTTTATACTAATCAGTCCCCAAATATTTGAAATTGTAAACACAGAGCAATTACCCTCCTCGCTATCCTCACCTCACCATCCTAAAAAGAGCATAGAACCTTCTGATTGTGCAGAAAGTGCTATTGAAGATAGCACTCTAGCTCTCAGTCTTGCACATGTTAACCTTGAATGTTCTTTGCCATTTCTCCATCTGGCAATCCTTCACTCATTTAAGACCCAAACCCCTTAACAAAATAAATTCTGTTATACATTGTCAATGGCAGGAAAATTTGATAAATTAGACCATCAAAGTTAAAAAGTGAAAGACCATGTTAAGAGGATAGAAAGATAAGTCGTAGACTCAGGAAAAATATTTGCAAATCAGATATCTGACTAAGGACTCATATCTGGGATATATAAAGAACCCTCAAGGGCTGGGGATATAGCTCAGTTGGTAGAGTGCTCGCCTTGAAAGCACAAGGCCCTGGGTTCAATCCCCAGCACCGCAAAAAAAAAACAAAACCCAAAACCCAACAGTAGGGCTGGGTGTGCACTTCAGTGGTAGAACTCTCGCCTAACATGAGCGAGACCCTGTGTTCAATACCCAGAACTGCCAAAACAAAAACAAACAAACAAAAAACAGTAAAAAAAAATCCAATTAAAAAATGATAAAAGACAGGTATATTGGCACATACCTGTAATCTCAGCTATTTGGGGGCTGAAGCAGAAGGATCACAAGTTTGAGGCCAGCCTTAGCAACTTAGGGAGAACCTATTTCAAAAAGAGAAAAAAGAGACATACATACAAGGACATTTCACCAAAGAGGATATATACATGCAAAAAAGATATTCAACATCATTAGGGAAATGCAAATTTAAATTACAAAATACATACACACCTATCAGAATGGCTAAATTCAAAAGTAATAAAAAGTGCAGGGCGTAGTGGCACATGCCTATAATCCCAGAGATTAGGGAGGCTAAGGTGGGAAGATCATAAATTTGAAGCCAGCCTGGTCCATTTAGTGAGACCTTGTCTCAAAATAAAAATTAAAAGGACTGGGGCTTTAGCTCAGCAGTAGAGCAACTCTGGCTCAATCCTCAGTACTGCAAAAAAAATAAAAAAAATAAAAAAAATAATAATAATGAAAATGCCAAAGGCTGACATGAATGCAGAGGAACTGGGTCACAAACCCTGTGCGGGGAGGAGTGTGAAGTGGTGCAGGTACTCTGGAAAGCAACCTGGCAGTTTCTTTAAAAGCTAAACCTGCCACTGCCACGTGACCCAGCAGTTGTACACTTAGACATTTATTCCAGAGAAATTAAAGCTTAAAGTCATACAAAAATCTGTGTACAAATCTTAATAGCAGCTTTATTCATGATAACCCCAAACTGGAAACAACCTAGAGATCTTCAGGGAGTGAATGGTTTAACAAGCTGTGGCCCATTCAGTACTACTCTGCAGTGAAAAGGAGTGGGCTAAGGGTACCTGCCACAGCCTGGATGGATAATGCTGAGTGAAATAAGCCAGGCCCACAAGGTCGCATGATCTATTATGCCATACATAGCGTTTTTGAAATGACAGAATTGTAGAAATGGAGAATAAATTAGTGATTTCCGGGGGCTAGCATGAAGAGCTAGCATGAAGGAGGGAAGCAGGCCTGGCTGGAGGAAAGCAACACGAGGGCTTTGTGTGCTGATGGCAGAATTCTAAATCCTGACTTTGTCAATGTTGATGTCTTGTGCAGTTTTTTGAGATGTTACTCTTGCAGGAAACTAGGTAAAGGGAATTTGGTGCTCTCACAACTGCATGTGAAAATGCAGTGATCTTTAAAGTGTACTTAAATGATGAACTCTTTAGAATTCCACTGGACTGTGAACTCCATACAGGAAGGGCTGTCTGTATTTCCCCGGCAGCTAGCACATGCCTGACTTGGGGAAGATGCTTGAAAGGTCTGTGGGCTGCCTTGGGGAAGAGAGGCTAAAGACCTGAATGGAATTGTATTAAGGGCCCATAGCCGTCAGTATCTCTCAGAATGAAAGGCGTCTCGGAACTGACCCATTCATTTAAAAAACTATCCATTGAGCTTCCACCTTAGGGTAGGTGTGGTTCTAAGTTCCGGTGTCTTTGTTCAGGCTGCTGTAACAAAACACGGTAGAGTGGGGGGCTTAAACAGCAAACATTTACTTCTCACAGATCTGGAGGCTGAAGTCTGACATTGGTGCCCAACGGGCTGGTTTCTTGGTGAAGGTTATGTCCTCATGTGGCCTTCTTTAGTTCATGCACACACATAGAACTCTTGAGTCTCTCTTTTTGTAAAAACACAAATCCCACCACGGGGCTCCACCCTCAGGACCACAACCTAACCTAATCACTTCCCAGAGGCCCCATCTCAATACCATCACACTGGGGGTCGGGACTTCAACATATGAATTTTCAGGAGACATAAACATTCAGTCCTCAGCAGCTAGAAATATAGCAGTGAGCAAACTCAGGGGAAGAGCATTCCTGCTTTCACAAAGCTTAGTTTGTGGCAAAAGACAATGAACAATAACACGTACATTATACAGTATGTTAGGTGATAAATGCTCTGGGAAAAAATTTTAAGTTGTGTTTAGGGGTTGAGGATATGGAAAGAATTACAGGACAGGGTTTGAAGACATAGAGACTACCATTTCAGCAGAATCTTGAAGGAATTGAGGGAGATGACCATGTGCTATGCTGAGGCGGAAGGAACAGTCGGAGGCTTTTGGGTAGAAACATGTCTAGCATATTCAAGGATGCAGAGCTGAAGGCAGGGCTGATGGAAAGAGAATGGGTGAGGGAGAGTAGTTTTGTGATGAGAATCCAGGGACATTAAGAGTGGATAAGGTGTCTAGCCTTCTGGGGGGTCCCTGAAGGCTTTGGAGTAGAAGAGTGGCATGACCTGACCTACACGTTAAAAAGGGCTGCTCCAGCTGCTGAGGTGAGACTAGAGGAGCAAGGGTAAGAGCAAGAAAGAATACATACTTCAGAAGCTGTGGCGGAGCTCCTGGTGCAAGAGGTGATAGTGACTTGACCAGGGTAAGTAGCAGTAGTTATGACAAGTGACCCATTTGTGTTCAGGTTTTGAGACAGAGCCAGCAGGATTTCCTGCCAGATTGGATGTGAGGAATCCATGAGGGCTTGGAACGGAGGACTTGGACAATGGTGTTGTCATTAACTGAGTTGGAATAGACTGTGGGGAAGCAGCTTTGGGGCAAAGTTGAGGGGCAGTTCAAGACATCTACATGGGGATGTTGGGTAGCTGACTGGAGATTCAAGTCTGGAGTTCAGAGGAGATGGAATTCAGGCTGGAGATATGTGTTTGGAAGTTGTCAACATCCATATGGTATTTAAAGCCTGGAAAGTAGATGAGATTTCCAAGGGAGGAGTATAGTGAAGAAATCCAGGGGCTCTTTAGAGTTTTAGAGGCAAGGTTGAGGGAGCGAAACCAGCTGAGAGAGGCTGAGAGTTATAACCAGTGAGAACAGAAGAAAACGGGAGGGCAGGGTCCTAGGAGCCAGCTGGACAAAGTGTTTCCTGGAGAAGGGAGTGATCCTCCATGTGTTGGGCAACATAAGTTCTGAGAATTGGCCAGGTAGGGGCAATTGGTGACTTCCACACATCACAAAGCATTTTAGCCATTAAACCAACTTGCAAGTTGTTCATTGCAAGGACAATATTCGGTTTCAAAAGATTAGTTTTAAAAGGCCTTTTTCAGTTCCTCAGAAAGTTAAATATAGAATTACAATATGATCCAGCAAATCCACTTCTAGGTATATACCCCAAAGAATTGAAAGCAGGAACTCAGGCTTGTGTGCCAGTGTTCAGATCAGCTTTTTCACAGTAGCCAAGAGGTAGACACAACCCAAATGTCTGTCAAGAAATGAATGGGTAAACAAAATGTGTTGTATACCTACAATGAAATATTAGTTGACTTTTAAAAAAATGAAATTGTGATTTATGGTACAACATGTATGAACCTGGAAACCATACAACATGAAATAAACCAGACACAAAAGGGCAAATATCATATGACTCCACTCATTTGAGGAACCTAGAATAGCCAAACTCAGAGGGACGGAAAGTAGAACAGAAGTTACCAGAGGCTGGGGCAGGAAGGACTAGAGAGTTATTGTTTAATCAACATAGAGATTCTGTTTGGGGGGATGAAAAAGTTCTGGAAGTATGTAATGCAACATGAGTTGTGCAACACTCTGAGGGAACTTCATGCCACTGAATTGCACACTGGGGGAAAAAAAGGTTAAGTAGTAAATATAAATTCCATAGTTGTTAAAAAAAAAAGTGTGGGGCTGGGAATGTAGCTCAGTGGTAGAGCACATGCTTAGCATGCAGGAGGGCCCCAGGTTCAATCCCCAGCACAAGAAAGAGAGGAGAGAGCGCAAGAGAGAAGTGTAGATGCCAGACAGGCTGTCCAAAGGGAAATGAATAGCATAAATACATACGTGTATATGTGCGTCTGTCTATGATAGAGTTGAGATCAATGACTGAGCAAAAGAAAAGCCATCTTTCACTTATTTCTGACCTAAGTTTGCTTTATGGTTTAGGCATTGTCTGTGATATGGCTTTACTTACAGAGCCTTTAGTACGTGTTTGTTGTGAGCCTTTCTGAATGGTTCAAGCCTTAATCATTGCAGTTAAAGAAAATAGTATCCCCAGCTGGGTGTGGTGGTGCACGCCTGTAATCCCAGCACTTGGGAGGCTAAGACAGGAGGATCTCGGTTCAAAGCCAGCTTCAGCAACTTAGCGAGGCTCTAAGCAACAGTGAGACCCTGTCTCTAAATAAAATACAAAATAGGGCTGGGGATGTGGCTCAGTGGCCAAGTACCCATGGGTTCAATCCCCAGTACCAAAAAAAAACCAGAAAAAAAAAAGAAAGTAGTATCCCCTTATACAGGACAATTTAACAGAAGGCCAGGAGAAAGCCAAAGGCTACAAAGTGATAGAGCTGATTACAATTTTCAGAAAAGAGTACCTTTTTTAAAATTATATATATTTAAAATATTATGTATCTATATATCCCTTCACTCAGGAGAACTGTTCTCTCATATAATGGATTTCAAAAATAATGTTCTTTAAATGCACATGTAAATAATTTTCCTGCTAAAACCAGCATTTCTGACAATTGCACAGAGCTGATACGGAGAAAACCTTGAGTACTGGAAGGTTTTGTGGTGCAGCATATTTAATAACCGTGACAACTCAAGAATTTTAAGCAGACTCGCCTCCTTGTCTGGGATCTGTCGGCAGCATTGTGTCTCTGCTGGCAAGCCCCTCAATGTACTGTTTCAGCCAAAACCGTGCTAATGATGGTCTACCAAAATTTTACAGAATATTTTTAAAGTCTCGATAGACTCAAGATTAAAAACAACAAAAAACTTTCCCCGTTCCTTTCAAAAGCTGTCACTCTAAAATATGTAGCAAATTAAAAAAAAAAAAAAAAAGGTCTAAAATTGCTTTACAGCCTTGATGAAACAAAGACTGGCGTGTTGGCGTGGCTGCCGGGAGTGCCGAGCTGCTTTTGTATGATTTCAGAGGTGAATTTAGATGGCTGGAAGATAGATGGGTGCCAGATGCAGTTTGACATAGATTCAGGCAGCTGCTCCTGGGCTAGGTTTCATTAGCTGGTGAGTGCGCCAGCAGAAGCAGCAGCGCGAGGCCCCAGATGACAGTGAGAACAGTGGAACAATACAATATTCACTAAGTGATTTTAATCTCAGAGATTGAATGTCACCCAATCAGTTTCCAGGTTTTAAAAAACTGACTTGTAGGAAGCCACGAGAGGGCCCAAGTCTTTGTCCATTGGGGGAAAAAGTTTGACTTTCTTTGTTTCTTGTTTTTGTTCATCAGCTTTGAAACAACAATAACAACAAAACGCTCTCACCCCCATTTTGGTAACATTCAATTAAAACATCATGTCAACCTCACTAACACACATACTGCCATAAAACAAATGTATTCCTCATGGCAACCAAGAAAATATTCCTCAATAGATGAAACCCATGTCATGTTTGTTTATCGTAGGTGAAAGTCTCACATGAGCTTCCTGGGCCTCTCCCAGCTATCAAGTCCCCTCTCCCCAACCACTCTCACCTCCATTCCCCAAAGAAAAGCAGAAATCTCCACACAGAGAGTAAACTTATTTGTTTGGGGACCATATGATCTGCATACATAGCTAGTGGTTAAAAATATGTACCCAACCGCATAATTCTGAAAAAAAAAAAAAAAAAAAAAAAAAAAAAAAAGTTCCAGTAAAGGATTTTTGTTCTAACTACTTGTGGGGTCATAAATAATTATGAAAATAATTCTAAACTTGCTTGATTTCAACTCATATGTTTTCTCAACTGAGAAAGGGAACTTTTACTCAGTATATTATTTAAACTTTACTAGACTTATCTTTGCTTCTCTGAAAAGAGTGCTAAGATCTAATCCTTCCATGACACAGCCATTCCAGGTGGGATAATTTTTTCATTCTAAGTAACAGAAAATAAATAATTGGTTGGACGTGCACATATCTGAGATCTGTACATCCACGCGATATGTTTTCTTATTTAATCTTCAGAAGTTAAGGGAGCCCCTCTCACAGCTTGGTGGCATTGGAGAGTATTTTCATTCTCTCCAAATGTGTGTGCACCCCAGTGTTTTTAACAATGGGAGTTGTATCTGGGCTCAGAAGAATAGCTTCCATTGTTCTGATATTTTTTAGTATCTCGTTTAATAATGTTATACTATCCCTAATCCACAGAATAGCTCAAGATTTGGAGATGAGCTCTGATTGGGTTAGAAACTCCGTGGTTCAAGAGCAAGTTGTAATGTTGGTTAATAGCTACACAACACCCTTCTGAGTTAGAATGTGTTCCCGGCTTGAAAATGTTCCATTCATGTTCTCTGAAAGTTTAATTTCCTTGGAGCAAAGCTCCCCATCTGTGAATTTATAGTCCAATTAAAGAGAATACTATTTTAGGTGATGTGGTTTGACTTTGTCTAAATCTTAGGGAGTTGTGATGGAGATCAAAGCTTTCCCTCCACTCCACACCCACAACTCCACCTCGTGGACCTGAATGTTGAGGCCTGTTTGTGTCCCTGTCATTGTACTCACGGGGCTGCGCCTGTAGACCTCTGGATGGGACGTGAATGTGGGGTCTGTAGAGAAGTGTTGGGTTGGACACGCTTGGTTGTGATGGCCTAGACTCAGATGTCATTTCTGCCCACCTCTCAGCCCCCCGGGGCTGGGGATTAAACCCAGGACCTGGTGCTCCAAAGACAAGTGCTCTACCACCAAGTCACACCCCAGCCCCAGAGGGCGTTTCTCCTGAACTGGCCTAGCTAACCTTTCTTTTTCTTTTTGTTTTTATTCTTTTAGTTATACATGAAAGCAGAAAGTATTTGGCATATCATACAATATTTAACCTTTCTCTAGGTCTGAATTTATATACCTCCTCCATCCATTTCACTTCCACTACAACCAGGGTTCTGTCTTAAAGAGTGGCAAGGAGACAGAGCAGCTGGTGAAGAGCACAGGGTTCCTGGCCCTTCACCAGCTGCCTGCCTTCTCATCTGGAGCCCAGCCCTCTGGCCTCCTGGGTGCTGGGTGGTGCAGCAGGGCAGCGGGGGACACATCTAGCAGGTTCATTCTAGAGTCCCACGTTCTATTTCTTTACCTTATGCAAATATTCTCAGGAAAGTTTTTCATTTAATCTTGTGAGAAAAGTTTAGTGTGTGTAGAGAACATGCTATACGAAGAGCTCCACGGGGCCATTGTAGTTATTACTGTTAGTTACCAACTAATACAGTCATGTCAGTTAGCAATCCTTTGCCATTTTAATTCACCCCTCCCCCATGGTGAAACCAGAAACTCAAGCCACACTCTGTCACCCACTTAGGACAAATTCTGTTAATCTCTGTGCTCTACCTTTCCCCCATTTATCTTACTGTGTTTTATTTGTTTGCTTTTGCTTTTGTTTTTGTTTTGTGGTACTGGGGATCAAACCCAGGGTCTCACTGATGTTAGGCAAGTTCTGCACCACAGAACCACATCCCCAGCCTTCCCATTCTGTTTTAAGGGAACACTCATTTTATTTGGGGTAACTCTGTGCTAAGCTAAAATATCCAATGGAAATATTGATGTCTTGGTACTCTTATAGCTAGATATCTGTTTTTTGTTCTGTTCTGGCTTGTGAGATGTGGTAGAGGTCTGGGGATATGATATCCTTTTTTGGATAAAAAGACAAAGCCTCACGAAGGCATTTAGCTTTATTATTATTATTATTATTATTTTTTTTTTTTGGAACCAGGGATTGAACTCAGGGACACTCGGCCACTGAGCCACATCCTCAGCCCTATTTTGTATTTTATTTAGAGACAGGGTCTCACTGAGTTGCTAAGGGCCTCGCTAAGTTGCTGAGATTGACTTTGAACTCGCGATCCTCCTGACTCAGCCTCCCAAGTCGCTTGGATTACAGGCATGCGCCACCACGCCTGGCTCAGCTTTTTTCTTGCCTAGAATATAGATGAAATGCCTGGTGGGCAGTAACCTTCTTGTGACCCTGAGGGCTAGGAGGTTGATAGAGCAGGTACCTTTGAGTCATCCTTCCAGTCCTAGACTGCTTAGCCCCAGACTTCTAATTTTGTAATTTGAAACAAAAAAACACTTTATTCATTTAACCCAATGTTAGTAATTCTTTACTCACAAATATAAGTCCTGATATACCGTTCAAGGCCCATAATCCATCAACTTGGGCCAAGGAGGTATTTGTGTCTGTGTCTGTGATTAACACCAGTAGTTTTCAGAGAAACCTGAGATTTGAGATCTGTGGTTCAACTCCACATTGGTATAATAGGTCCCACCTAGAGAAAGATGAATGCATTCACTCCAAGCGAGGCTTAAAGCTCTCTACCTTTTTTGTGTACATTCTCTGTTTCTTTGAGTTCACTTGCCAAAATTACTGGCATTTTTTTAAACTGGAAAAAGGAAGTATTATGGTCCAATTATTGCAATAAAAGGAGGAGGAGGCGTGCAGGTTGCTCCTGTTGCTTGGATTTTGAAGCCATTGAAGAAAGTCCCTGATCTTTCCTAGTCCTTATTATGTTTTCCCATCGGAATGTAATTAAGGGGACAAGCGGAGGGAATCACGATAATAATCAACAGTCCAGAGGTTTAACACGTTCTCAGTTATTTGTGAGAACATCTTTTCTTACGCTTTGCATAGGGTCTAGCACAAAAAGTAGGGTTGGCTTTATACTGAATTGCAGGGACAGAGGCACATTTGAATGCTAGTCAGTTGATGAGATTTACTCAGTAAAAATGTTTTTGTCCTGCACTGCAGTCTAACCTAGTGCCTTAAGTGAGTGGAGCTGTGTCTAATCTCCAGTGTCCTGGGACGCATGTCACAGATCCTTTCTCAGATTTGTCTCTGCTGGCAGCCCTGACTAGGCCTCCTGGGGATGGCAGAGAACTCTGCCTCCAATGCCAGTGACACCAGCACAGTGTGGAACTTAGTGAGCATTATGTCATTAAGGAGTTATTAACAAGGATAGCTGTGGTTATTTATTGTTTTCAGAGGCTGTGTTTACTTCTGTACATATCTCATTAAATCCCCACAGTAGCACCAGGTTGTAGACCCTAATTTTATCCCCTTTTTATAAGAGAGGATATTCAGGTTTAAGCAAGCTGCCCAAAGTCAAATAGCCAACACTTGATCCAGCTAGAACTTGAAACTGTGTCCATCCCAGAAAATACTTAATTCCAAAGCCAGTGTTCCCAGGCATTTTGAGACTATTGACTGCAGCCCGTGAAGTTACATGATTTTTGTTTTTGTATTTGTAGCACTGGGGATTGAACCCGGAGGTGCTTTACCACTGAGCTACATTCCCAATCCTTTTAGTTTTATTTTGACACAGGTTCTCACTAAGTTGCCCAGGCTGGCCTTGAACTTGTGATCTTCCTGGCTCAGCCTCCCTAGCGAGACAGGAAGGCTGGAATTTATTATAGGCATGGGCCACCACACCCGGCAAGTTACATGTTAAATAGTCAAAATACTCTGTATTTTGTCCTTTGGTTTCTCTGCAAAAGAACCAAAAGGTAATGGCATAAAAGTGGCCAAACCCCCAGTGAAGACTTTTTCTGTTACTGTAGACAGGACGTTCTCTGACTAAGGGTGCTTTATGTAACTCTCTTATATTTACTGCGGCCGCGTGGCGGCCATGTCCTGGGGTGGGAGGGTGGCTCGCAGGGGGATGAGCGTGCTCTGCTGGAGGCTCCCGCCGCGCACAGTGGGGGCGGACGGCACCAGCTCACGGCCTGCGGCCCCTCCCGGAGCGCCCGTGGCCGTGGCCAGTGAATCATGGCCCTTCCGGCTCCCAGGGTGTCACGGCGTGCGTGGGCTGGATCGGCAAGGAGGCGTAGTAGTCGTCCTGTAGAAATATAAATAAAAGTAAAATGAACCATCGGAATACCTACAGGTTTTCATGCAGCAGCCAAGTGCTGGTGAAATCGGCACTTTTGGGACTTTTAGTCTTTAAAGCTAATACTTCTAGCTAAGCCTGTCTTAGCATTTTCTATTTAAGTATCTAAGATTCAGTCATAAAATTTCACTCCAAGCTAAAGCTGTTTATAGAAATGTGACTGGTATGTAGGCATATTAAAAAGAAAAAGATAGACTACATTTTTAAAGAAAAAGATACACTAAAGCTTTTCTGACCTCAGATGCTTGATAGACAGGCAAGAAGACAGGCAGATCGTCACACCTGAAGTTCCCGTCTGAGTTTGCTTTTAGAACTGTGCTTTGGCAAAAAGTCTTAATTAGAAATAATAGTATAGTAATGTAAATTCAGAACTGAAAACTGGATCTTGAATCCAGTTTAGTTCTGGGTTCGGGGTGGGTGGGGGGTCTGGGATTTGCTGCTTGGTGGCATCTTGAGAAAGTTTCTCTGAGCCTCAGTTCCTCAAGTATAAAAAAAAAAAAGCTGCTGGATCTTGGGGGGCAAATATAATAATACTGTCATTGTGCTTCGTCATCTTCACATGCTATACAAATTTTAAAAGTAATTGTCTATCCTAAAGGTATTGTACTGTTTTCCTATACTCCACAGTCAGAGGGACTGATGTATCACCAGCCTTCATCCTCGAAGGTAACAATATCAATTTTGGTCTCCCAAACAATACAGATTTATTGAGCTACATCCTCAGTCCTTTTTATTTTTTATTTTGAGACAGGCTCTCACTAAGTTGTGAGGCTGGCCTCAAACTTGTGATCCTCCTGCCTCAGCCTCCTGAGTCACTGGGATCACAGGTATGCACCACCAAACTCGGCCTCCTTTTGTTACTGTCTGTTTAATTGGTTTTTGGCTTTTTGAGTTTTTTGTTTTATTGCTGTTTTCTTTGCTATTATCCTGTGCTTGCCTCTTCCATTCCTCCCTCCTCTGTCTTTTGTTTGGGGAAAAAGTCAACTATATTGAAATATCTTTAAATTAAGGGTAAGTAGAGCTGGGTGTGGCAATGCACACCTGTAATCCTAGCTACTCAGGAGGTTAAGGCAGGAGGATTGCAAGTTCAAGGCCAGCCTGTGCTAGGAAGACCCCGTCTTGAAATAACAAATAAAAAGGGTTGATGATGTGACTCACTGGTTGAGCACCCCTGGGTTCAATCCCTAGCAGCAGGGGTCAGAGTAGGAGGGAGTGGGTACTCATGGAATACATGTTAATGTGTGAGTTTGGATATAGGGACTTGGTGATATCTTTTGCTTCTTGAAAGCTTATCCTTGCTTGCTTTGTAAGCTCTGAGTAACTGGAGTCTCTCTAGATGAACTGTTTTGTGCAACACCACCATTTACAGTCTACCTGAGTTTCCTCTAATAATCACTGCTGATTCTAATTCAGCTCTTTACCAATTGTGAAGTGCTTCCACACACATTGCCTACTTTTATCCTTGCATGATCATGAGAGACAAGCAGCACATGTGCTATTTTTATGTGTAACAGATAAGAAAACCAAGGCATGGTTGGAGATTATTCAATGGACCTTAGCCAAGGGTTGCAGTTGAATCTCCCTGGCAGTTTTGCTCACCCATATGTGTTTGGGGCCTGGTCAGTACCCATGTATCCTAATTCTATGGATCTGGCAGGACTCATATTGATTTACTTTGGGAAAAGATACCAAACAACTCTACAAAATAGCTTTCCCAGATCTTATTGACCATCCTCCTCTCACCCACCTCTGCTTCACTGGGAACAAGTAGGTTAAGTTTTTCAATCAGTAAGTGGTTTCCTAAGAGGCTTTCACCTCCAGGTTCCAGAAAAACCAAACACAGTGGGTTTACCTGTGATTTTCAGTGCTTCCGTAATCAGTTGATGTGGTAATTGGAGTAATGCCCCCCACTATGTTACTTTACTTGGTGAAGGGACTTTTTAAATGTGATTGAGTTACAGTTCTTGAGACAGGGAGATGGGTTACCTGAATTATCTTGCTAGGCTCCATGTAATTACAAGGGTCCTTGTAAGAGGGAGGCAAGAAAATCAGAAGCAGAGGAAATGGGACAACAGAAGCAGTGGTTGGAATAATGTGCTTTGAAGATGCAGGAAGGAGCATGGGCCAAGGAATGTAGGCACCTAGAAGCTGGAAGAGATAAGGACATTCTCCTTTGAAGTTCCAGAAGGAATACAGCCTGTCTGCACCTTGATTTTAGACTTCTCACCTCCAGAGCTGTGAGAGAATAAGTCTGTGTCCTAGATCACCAGACCCTCTACTGAGAATACGCAGTTACGCATTAAGGGTATTTCGATCATCACTTCGTATTTGACTGAAGGTAAAAGCCAAAGTCATTTCATGGGCTTCTCAGGCCCTGCGCAGCCTGCCTCTCCTCCTGTGCTTCCTCTCTGTCCGCACTCTCTCGCCAGCTTTGCCCACATGGACATCTTCCAGCCCGTAGGCAGGCCTCTTCCCTCTGCCTTGAAAGTTCTTCTGCCAGGTAGCGTGGCTTGTCTCCTCCCCTCCTTCAGGTCCTCACTCAAGTGTCATCTTCTTAGTGAAGTTGCTTTACCCCCCCCCCCTTTAAAATCACACCCCCACTCCACGCATAAACACACAAAATCCCCTTTCTCTTTTCCTGCTTTCTATTTCCCATAGCACTTAACTTCTAATATACCATATAATTTACTAATTTATTCTCCCCCCCACACTAAATGTAAAAACATGGACTTCAGTTTGTGTTTTGTTCACAGCCATATTCCTGCCTCCTAGAACTCAGACACGTGGGTATTCAATGAATATTTGTTGAACAAATATGTTCTTTATGCACAGCCCTGATTAGTTCTCTAGGGCAAATTCCTAGAAATGAAATGACCACATTACAGGATATGGCCATTTAAAAAGGTTCTTGATACACATGACCAAAACCCTGTCCTGCCCAAGGTTGAATCAATTCCTACTCCATCAGTAGCTATGAGACAATCCTGTCCACTGTACCCTCATCGGTTTTTAAAACAACTCTGGACAGCATGGTGTGTGGAAACTCTATTTCTTTTAAATTTGTACTGCTTTGATTAAGTAAGTTTGTGTTTGCTTGTTCATGCATTTCCTCCTTTGGTGACCATTAGTTTGTTTCCATTGCCCATTTTTCTAATTTTTCAGAGTTCTCTAATTTAGTATTGTTTTTCCAGTTGAGCATAGGACCTCTTTAGGTTGTAAAGTCACTAAGCCTTTGCTATCTGGGTTGCAAATATTTTTCCTAGTTTTGCATTTAAATTTTTTTCTTTTTTTCTTGTTTTTGCTACATAGTTTTTTGTTTTCCTAATGTAGTAATTTTTATCCTTATGGGTCTTTTGCTGTATGCCTAGAAAGGTCTTGTCTACCTCTAAGATCAATTATTCATCTGCGATTTCTTTTAGTTCTCTTAGGTTTATGTATTTAAATGTTATTCTTTAATCTCTAGCATTTTATCATATTGTGTCCAAAACAGGAATCAAATGTTCAGTTTTCCTCCCTAAACAGTAACTACAGCACATGCTTTCCTTTCTTGTTAGCAGAAGCTCCGTTGTGAGTGCATATGAAACCTGTGTATTTAGGTCTGTTTAAGGAATTTTTATTTTTCTTGTGCCAGAACCTAATTTTTATTTATGTATTTATTTTTTATTTTTTTATTTTTGCAGTGATAGGGATTGAACCCTGGGCCTTGCTCATGCTAGGCAAGTGCTCTACCACAAAGTTACATCCCTAGTCCTTTTTATTTTGAGACGAAGTCTCACTAGGTTTCTGAGGCTGGCCTTGAACTTATGATCCTCCTGCCTCGGACTCCTGAGTAGCTGGGGTTACAGATGTGTACCTCCACGCCCAGCTCTCACTCTTCATATTACAGTTCTAAGTATGTTTTATTGTCTTCTTTTGAATTTTATATTTTCCTCACCTGTTGGTTATTAATAAATTTTAGGATAATTCTGTCAAGTTTAGAAATAGATGTGGAATTAACTTCCTAAAATAAAAATCTGGTCATTCCAACCTCCCATGGAACATCTTTTGATGACTCCCCACAGTCTGCAAAATACAAAGGCCATTCTCCTTAATGTGCCTCCACAGCCTTGTAGGACCTGCTCCAGCCAAACTCTCCAGGCTTCTGTATTGCTACTCCCTGCCTGGAATTCACACTCCAGATCTGCACCCATATCATCTGCCATTCTCGCCCCCTGTCTCGGCTCCTACTGCTCCATCTGCCTTTAGTGACCTTGATTAATGGCATAGACTGACTCTGTTTCGCCCTAAAATCAGTTGGTCACCATCTGTTAGCCTCCTTCCACACTGGCCAGGCTCTGTGGAGTGCATGTCTTTGTCATCCATCATGTAACCCTTGCATCACATCCATGGGTTAGTTGTCCCTGGAAACTCAGTAGGAACATCTCCTGTTCTGTTTTTGTTGTTGTTGTTTGTTTTGATTTGTTTTTGTGGTGCCTCACACATGCTACCACTGAACCACACACCAGCCCCCCTTTCACTCTGTATTTCTAGTCCCCACCACATTTCCTGTTCACAGTGAGTGGTGCGGATTGGTTAGAGAATATTCAAGACTGGAAATAGGGAAATAGATTGTTGCAATAATGAAAGTGAAAGATAATTAGGGTCTTGATGAGGGTAATGGTAGAGAAATGGGACGGATCTGGAAAATATTGAAGAAAGAGAATTGACAGAATTTCACGCCTGGGTAAACATGAGGGTGAAGAGAAGGAAGATGCTGGGTATTAGATTTCCTACTTGGACACCAGGGGATGTTGGTGCCTTAACTTCACACAGGCATTCAAGAGGAGGGACAGATGTAAGAGGGCTATGACCAGGACAATTGTAGATGGTCTGTGAGTTGGAGGTGTCTTTACGATAACCAGGGGAAATGTCCGGTAGGCAGTGGGATATAAATAGGCTAATCATATGCTTTTATTGTTGAAAGCAGGACCCTTTTGAGATTGAGACAGTATGCCGTTGATACTTATGGCAGGACAGCAAGCATAAGCCAGGAATGACCCCAGTGCATACTATTCTTCCCATGTGAGGTGTTCCTACATGAAAAGGTCAGATTCAAAGCTCAGGAAGAAAGGTCTGGAATGTAGTTAATGATTTGTGAGTCATTAGCAGGTAGGTGCCCCGAGAATGAGTGAGTTTGCCTAGGAGAGTTTATAGTGAGAAGAGAAAAGAGAGCAAAGACAAAACCACAGCGAGTACCAACATTTACATAGTGAATATCAACTGGGAAATTATTTTTTAAAAAACACTACTCTCCCCAAATTTTCCTGAATATTCTGCCATCCTAGGCTGGGGGAGTAGCTCAGTGGTAGAGTGGGAGAGCTTGTGCCTAGCACGTGTGAGGCCCTGAGTTCAATCCCCAATACTGGGAAAAAAGAATGGAAAAAAAAAATCTAAACTACAGATTTATAAGTAGGACAGAGGAAGAACTGTAAAAATACCCAAACTGACCAGAGAGACAAGAGGCAGGAGATGGTAGTTCAGCCTGAAATAAACAACTGGAGATGGACAGTAATGTCCAGTGTGAGCAACAGACGTTGTCGATTGGCCATGGTATTTAGAGGTTGCTGTTGCCCTTTCCCGGGGTGCCCAGTGCCGTTGTCCCACATAGGCAGAGGAAACCAGAGAACCATAAAGCTATGAAGGGCAAACATAAGAGGCTTGCTGCAGTGGGGAAGCAGGGAGGATCGCTTCTTGTTCTAAAAGGAAGACAGAGCCTGTTAAGGTCTGTAATTTATTGACTGCAGGAAGAAACTAGTAGAGAGGGCAGGGCTGAGTGTCCCAGGGAGGAGGGAGTCACTCTGAAGCTATTTTGCTGGGTGCCCTTCCCTTGTCAGGAACACCTGAGCTGTGCTGTCATTGCCACCAGTCAATTCCAGTCTGAGCCACTTTGACTTTAGAAACCACCATCCATGTCTTCCTGTTTGGTTTGGAACAACATTTTTCTCCCTTTTTCTGAAGACTCGGGATGGAAGCCTTTAAGAGATTATCAGTTTGTCTTCTAGCTGCATTGATCTGCTGAACCGTCTCTGGCAAAATGCTGAGCATGCATCCGTCTAGATCTAGGGGTTGACATGATGCATCCTTGTTGACAGATTTAGAAGTATCTCTACAGGTGAACACTTGGCCTCACAGCACGTATGGGTGTGTTTACATAGCATAGTATATATTAGACAGAAAAGTGGGTTCTAAAACCAAAAAGTGATTCATTAGTGTTGTTTTCTTGAGAAGCTCAATTAAAAAAAAGTTATAATAGAAACTTCAGTTTTCTGATCTGCTATCTCTAAGAAGTTAGTTGTAAGATCAACCTCCTCACAGGGAAGATGGCAGGGACACCAGCAGAAGGTAAGAAATGTTTCATCGCTCTGCAAAGGCCCCAACATGCTCTGAGAAGTAAAGATTTCAGGCTCAATGTGCATGGAACAAAAGGCCGTTGTGAACTGTGTACAAGAGTCGGTGAGAGTTTGTATTCTGCCCCTTTTTTCTGTGGGAGTTATTTCCTGTTGTTGACTAGAGTTCTTTATTTAGAACCACCTAGCTTCAGAATGCCTGCTAGCTCGCAGAAAAGAGTGTACTTAAAACATAGGCTTAGTTTAAGACAATCTCTTTGAAAAAAAAAAGTCACACTGCTCATGTACTGAGACTACATGATGTTCCCGAAGGTCAAGATCCCTGATATCAAGAGAAACAGTAAGAAAGAACCAAACTGTGCTTGGCGTAGCAGTGAGTGGTCAACAGGACACCCACCAGAGTGAAAGAAACTTCAGGGAGAAAGTGTGCTTCCTTTTGTTTAAAAAACAACAATAGCAATAAGATTTTATGTTTGAGTGCTAAATGGGTTTTTTGGCATTTTAAGGAAGTAACCAGAAGCCTTCCATATTTTATCCTGTCTAGCATGTAGATGTTAGCCTAGCAGGTGAGAAATATGCCCCAAACACAGGCTTTAAGCCAATTATGCCTTTATTCTTGCCCCATCTGAAGGGCTTCCTATTAAGAACTTTATGTTACTCCAGCATTGACATTGGATTTTATAGTCTATTAAGAGAAAGAGGGAAGATAATTTATCAAAATGAATGAGAGGAGTAAATAGTTTATTACTAAAATAGTGGGAAGTTGATGAATGTTTAAAATACAAGTATTGTCTAGTATTTATTAATAGATACCTGAAATTGTAGGGAAAAAAACTTTCTGAGGTTCTGTTTCATGGGAACCATAAGGAAGAAAGCAAAGAAAATATGTTTCTTTGATCTAATAATTCTGAAGAAAATAAAGTGAAATTATTAATTACAACATATTTGGCTTTAATGCTTTCAAAAAAAAAAAAAAACTCTCTATAGAAGCTGCTGCGTGTCTCTTCCTGATTCTATTACCTTCCTCCCTTTACCCAAGATTGCCACTTTCCAGGACTTCGTTATCTCTAATGTATTTTCTATTATTGCCCACATATGTACATGTAAGTAATATACAGCAATGTTTTGCACGTTTTAAAATATATGGCATATATTTTACAACTTGTTTTACTTTATTCAACATCTTGCTTTTGAGATAACCTCAGTTCTTTTTAACCACCGTAGTTTTCACGCATATCAACCCGCTGTCCATCTTGATGAACCTTAATTTTGCCTCAGGGACTTTGCTATTCCAAGCAGCGCTGCCACATTCTTCTTCTATGTCTCCATGGGCATGGAAGCAAGAGTTTCTCTAGACTGGACTCCAAGTCTCTGGAGTTGGCCCTTCTCATCCCAAATTCCTCAAGAGAATTACGCCTCAATGCCATAAGGGATCCACTGTAGGTAATGAATCAACCTTCTGTCCTATAAGTCTAAAATAGTTCAATTGTTGGGCTGGAGCTAGAGACTGACAGCAGCTCCATAGAGGGATTGTGTGGAATCTCTTCCTAATTCCTGGGTTCCTTCTGGAGACTTGAGATCTGCCATGATGTGGGCATTTACACCAAAGACATCAGCAAGGCCACAATAAGAGTTTCCTTACCCATCCCCTAACCTGCTGTTAAACATTTGCCAGCACACCACTGTTTTTAACTTCATACCGTTCTTTGGAGAACAGAGGAAATAGCTCCCTGAATCATTTTCTGTGGGGCTTATTTTCTCAGGAAACTCCGCTGAGAATGCGTGAATGTGGGCGGGGTGTGTGCGCCCCCAGCTTTACTAAATCGTACCACGCTTTGTCCAGAGTGACTGACCAGCTTACACAGCTGCCAAGGATTCATCCACATTCTTCATGATCAGACTTTAGTTTTTGTCAATTTATTGCTGTAAAATATCTCTTTATAATTTTCCTTTCGCTTTTCACTGAGGAGATTGAGTGTCTTCACGTGTTTATTAGACATTTGACTCTCCTCTTTTACCCATTTTTCTATTTGGTTTATGTGTCTTCTCAAAAAACTCAGAAGAGTTCTTTATTAATTGGACTTATCTTTTGTTGATTCTGTGAATCACACGTATCATTTGACAATCTTTAGGTTGTCTTTAACTTGTTAATAGTATATTTTGTTTAATAGATGCTTAATTTTTAATGTAATCAAAGTTATTGACTTCTTTTCCTTTATAATTTGTGTATTGGGTGTCTTTTTTCTGAATTGAGTTGCTGCAGGGAACAGAATTCCACTCAAATGATTCAACTAGAGACTTTAGTGAAGAGATTTTTTAGAGATGTGACAAAACTTGAGGCTGGAATACCAATGATCCTAGGATGCTATTACTGTCCTTCCTCCAGAAGGGGACAGGGGAGAAATGGTGTTGGTAGGGTAAGCCCTACAGTAGGAGCTGGCATCCTGGAGGAGGAGTTACCTGGCAGAAGCTGTGGTTGAGGAGAGACGAATACTACCAGTCAGAGGCCCAAAGCATGAAGGAATAGGTTGCCTCTCTCCCTTCTGACCCACTGATCTCCTTTTGGTGCCTTCTTTAGGGGAATCTGATTGCAAACCAGTTGACAAAGGAGCTCGGATGAGATAGTGCCTAGAGGTCCATATGTCAAGGCTCCAAGCAAAGCAGAAGCCAAGTAAAGAATGACTTTCAGGAGATGAAAAAGAATCAGCACACATTACTTGTCCCAAAGCCATAAACATATTTTCCTATATTTTCTCCTAAAATATTTGAAGTTTTGTTTTACATATTTAGATTCTGGTCCACCCAAAATATATTCTTTGGTCAATATTAGGTACCTAGTTCTACTTTTCCTGCAGGTGACCCTGAACTATTTATTGAATAGTCCATTCATTATTTCCCCCATCAATCTCTTGTTATACAGGTAGTTCCCATGTGTATGGGTCTGTTTCTGCACTCTGAATTCTGTTCTACTGATCTATTTGTCTATACCTATGCCAAGACCACTCTGCTTTAATTACTAGAGTTTTATAATAAGCTTTGCTATTTGATAGGACCCATTCCCATCTTGTTCTTTAAACCAGTTATAGCTATCTGGGTCTTTTCTATTCTAGATGAATTTTAGGATTAGTTTAACAGCTTCCATGAAAAAAATTGGGATACGTACACACACACATATGCATTTTTTAAGGATATTGGGGATCAAACTCAGGAACATGCTAGGCAAGTACTCTACCACTGAGCTACATTCTCGGCCCCCCAAAATTGGAATTTAAATTGGAATTACATTAATTTTTTGATGAATTTGGAGGAGAACAGGCATTTATATAGGATTAAGTATTCTTGCCCATGAAATGCTATGATTTTCCATTAATTCTGATCTTTTCATCTGATGGACTTTGGAAAGATGTTTATTTTCTCACTTTCATTTTTTGCTATAACGTGAAAATGGTAATCCTGAAATCTTTATCCTCGTGGCTGTTAATTTTTGTCATTAAAACTAAAAGCATGATGTCCAACAATTTTAAAGTGGTAACAAATCAGAATGGATTGGAAATGAATACCTGATTAGTTAAAAATTTTCTCTACCCCCTTTGTAATTTGGGCTTTGGTTTCTTAAAGAAGTTAAGCAGAGAAATGCAAATGGTGTTGCAATTACCAACAATAGTCCTGCAAAAGGTATTTTTTTCTGCCTCTTTAAATCTGGATTGTGCTACAATCTGGGTAATAAGGCCGAATGAATCACTATAGTCAGGGGATCTGGCATTTTTTAGGTGAGGTTTCTTTGACTTGATGTGACTTTCATACAGTCCATCCTCACATACAACTAAATAGATGCATTATTTGAGCAAATTCAGGATCACAGCGTGTACATGTGTTTGTAACAGAACAGAGTAGCAGTGGGCGTCAATGCTATAGATGATATTTTCAAGTTATTTGCTACCATCCACTCTCCTTTCTAAATTTGGTGTTACAGATTCAACTTCTGGTTTTGAAAAGGGAAGTTGCGTATAGATCATTCACACTATTATTTTCTCCTTAAAGCCAGTTTCTTTGGTAATTGCCCATTTAAGGAGATTCATATGACCTAAACAAGATTTCTCTAAGAAAATAGTTTTGAAACAAATATTACTAAGCAAGATTTAATCTTTTTTTCACTATTTAAAGCATGTTTAAAAGAAACAATTGAGTGGTTACACAAGTGACCCTAACGTGCTACTGGTGTCTATTAACTACTTGTTTGGGTTTTTCCTAGTTGACTTCACTCTGTACATTACTGAAATTCTAAATATAAAAATTCACAAATTTTAGAATTAAAAATACATATTTTTAATTTAAAGCAAGGAACTACTATGATTGGACAGTTGGTAATTTTGAAAGTCTTGTTTATTCAGGCAGTAGGTTTTTAACAGACAATTCTACATTGGTGACTAAAAGATAATGTCTATACTGTTTTGGCAAGTGATTACCTCTCCTGCAGAAAACTAAAGAAAAATTCAAAGTGGCAAAGAGTTGAGTGTTGTGTTTCCATTTAAACTGCATCCTCTCTTCCCATGTTTATTTTCTAATGATACCTCATAGACTCAATGTAAAGGCATTTCCTGGCATCCATACACATTCCTGTCTTGATTTTTTTAACTTCTCCAAGTAGAATTTTTACTACTAGAGTTTAAAAAACTGATTTGAATATATTATTTACATTACAAAAATCATGATACTTCTCTCAGAGTTCCTCTTTATTCAGGTGACTTAAAGACACACAGTCCTAGATCATCATAACAACAGACATAGGAATATGTATAGCAAAAACCAGAATTTATTCTAGCTAGTCATAAAAGTTTGCTTGATTTTGAAACAAAAGATGCATCTGGCATTAGAGTAATGCTTTTTTTTTTTTTTTTTTGCGGTGCTGGGGATTGAACCCAGGGTCTTGTGTTTGCAAGGCTGCACTTTACCAAGTGAGCTCTATCTCCAGCCCTAGAATAATGCTTTTGAAAAAATATTTTTCCTATCAATTACCCAAGTTTTCCTCAAAATTAATATTGGTTGATAATATTCATAACTTATTTGATTACTTATATAGTTTTATATGAAGTAACAATGATAAATGACCATTTGAACCATTCAGATAATCACTTGAAAATTTAGATAAGCAAGTTCTTTTTTGTTTGTTTTATCTCAAGATTGATGGTCTAAGCTTCTAGTTTGGCTTTCTCCATCCTCTGCTTGACTTTTTTTACCAGTAAATATGAAATGCTATGTTTTAAAATATTAATTGAGACTTAAATCTTAGAATAAGTAGAAAGAGAAAAAAATGTTCAAAAAAGTCCAGAATGGTGGAATTATGGCAATAATTTGATATTTATCTGCAGGGTTGTTCTCCAAATAGTGAGGCTGTATAGATTTACTTTTGTTTTGTTTTAAGGAGATAGGGATTGAACCCAGAGGCTCAGGCATGCCCAGCAAGCACTCTATTGCTAAACTATACCCCCACCCCTTGATTAACTTTTAATAGTATGTATTACTTCGTGAGCTCTCATTAGTCATTTTAACTATGTTAAACTCAAATGGCATATTTTAGAAATGCTAAAAAGCAGTTATAATTACAATACCATATTACTTACTAGTGATCTCTCCAATTTGCAAGTTGTAAACGGCTTGTGTGCAGTTATGTATATGTATACGCACACACAACTTAGTGGAAAGGTGTGAGAGGGAGATTTTAGGAAATATTAACCCCTTGAGTTATGAAGCTGGTATAAGTTCATCAGCATTCCTGAATTTCTTCATCATTCAGTGCTTCCTGAGTGAATAATTTGGACTGCTTACTGTACCAAATACTGTTCCACAGGCTGGAGATAGAGCAACAAGCAAGAACCACAATTCTATGAACCATGTTGGAAATGAGCGTAGGGCTGGAGGGTATGATGAACTTTCTTTTTTTGTTGTTGTGGGTTCTTCATTCTGTGGGTTAAAATATGGGTTAAAACAAGGCCCAGAACAGGTGGGGTTGGGGATTTTTGTGTAAGAAATAGAATTGTTGTCCTCTGACCCCTGTCTAGGATGGAGCCAGGTGGAGTGCAGCTGCTGGCTCGGCCCTGCTCTCCTGTGGGTCCGTGCACCGCATTTGTCTGTAAACCCCTTCACTCTTCCCGAGGGATTCCTACTCTTCTGCTGACACTCAGCACTGCCGGCTTCCACAGAAAAGCTCAGCGGATGTTAGTCTGTGCAGCCTCTGGACCTTCTTTGTCCCTGAGAGTCAGCTTGATAAAGTGAAGAGCTCCGTTGGCAGGTCCTTCTTCTCCCTGGTGAGACATGGACAGGAGGACTGCCCTGCCTGTGGCCCAGGGAGATGCTAGGCAAACAAGCCATCCAGTCGAGGGGGCTCTCTAGGTTGTCCTGCTGCTGCACCAACGCTGGGGGGCAGTATTTCAGACTTCACAGCTAGGCGACTTGAACCATAATGGGTAACAAATCCAGAAGAATATGGCTGGGTTCTTTTTTGGCTGGACATGGGGAAAAAAAAAATATGAACAACATATCCAACTAAGGAAAACAAATTATCATTATTTCTATTTATATTCCTTTCTTTTAGAAATGTGTGGATGGAAACTTGGTTTTATATTCTTCCAAATAATCTAAATATGTTAAAAAGCATTTTATCTCATTTGAGCCCTAATACTCCTCTTGGAAAGGGCTCTAGAAATGTTTGAGTCTAAGCCCCTTTTTTCAGGGGCAGGGACAGGCTTATTGGTGCCCAGGATCTGATTTAGCTTCCCTGTGGGCTATAGATGAGGAATTAGACCTAAAGCCACCTGGCTCAGCAGCCCTGTGCTCAACAATCCTGTGCTTGTTTCAGCAGAACCATGCTAATCTGAAATCCATGACATAGAAGATGAAGAAACTAAAAAGTCATAGATTAATCATAGTTTAGTAATTAATTTGTACATGATCTTCACATTCCTAGTCCAGAATTCTTCATCTCACCAGGCTGTTTCTCAAAGACAGGAAGAGTCTGAATAGTTCTAACATTCTTTGGCATTTTTCTGTGAAACCTAGAAATACTGTCTTAAAAAGACTGTGAACATTCAAGACCTGCAGATGGTTCATAGGCTATTGTCTACAATGTAGAACCAATGTGTGGAGATTAGCAGGTAGTGCTGTGTCAGGAACTGGGGACCAGGGCACATGTTCCTGAGAAAGTCTTAGTGGAGCAGCATCCTAACAGGAAGGGAATGTTGGAGTTATCAGAGTCAACAAGAATGTCTTTTGCAAATGGAATAGGAAGGAGCTAATGCTTTTCAGAAGTCTTTGTGTCTAGTAATGGTTAGAAGTGGCTGATAAAAAATGCTAGGAAAAAGCCTGGTGCAGTGGTGAATGCCTGTAATCCCAGCTACTTAGAAAGCTGAGGCAGGAGGATGGCAACTTAGTGAGATCCTATTGCAAAATAAAGGACCAGGTGTAGATCATTGCCCAATACCAAGAAGATTTTTTAAAAAGCTAGAAAAAAATGTTTTTAAACATTTCAATGTTGTCATTAAAATAATGTTCCAAGTTAATAAAAAAGAGGAAAAGGCAGATTTCTAACAGAAAGAAACTCCCTTAAAACATAAGGAATGGTTGTTACCCAGCAGTTCAGGACAATGTAGCAAGCTTTGCAAAAGGAGCCCTGCATAGGGGTTGTAGTTTTGCTTGTGTGAACTGTGACTTTAGGGAAGAGCAGGAAAAAAAAAAATTAAAAAATATATATCTACATATACATATTGTATATATCCTTATAAAAGTCGATGGAAGAAGAGACAGAGACATTTGTAGAAGTAGATGAGTTAACTTGAGTTGGGTGTGGTGGTACACACTGTAATCCCACTGACTGGGGAGGCTGAGGCAGGAGGATCATAAGTTCAAGGCCAGCTTCAGCCACTTAGTTAGGCATAGGCAACTTAACAATACCCTATCTCAAAGTTATACATACATACATACATACATACATAAATACATAAGTATTTAAAGGGCTGGGGATGTGGCTCAGTGGTTAAGTGCCCCTGGGTACAATCCCTAGTGCCAAAATAAATAAATTAAAAAAAAAAAAGTTAACTTGTTCCTTTGGAGCAATAAAGTTTCACATTTCTAGTACTTAAACCTGTCTGTATCATCTTTATGAGGGTGTTAGTTTTCCCAATCATCCTATCCTATAAAATCTTCTTGGTATTGTCTAGGTGATGGTACTTCCAGAATATAAAATTTATTTCAAGATTTCAGTTGTTAGTGAATGCGAAGTGTACAGTTTGTGTATTTTCCATGAAAAGATTTAGCCCAGCTGCTTCTATACGGTTTACTTAATAAAACTGAAACATTTATCCTTTTTTCTTTTTTGGCTATAAAATCAAGACTAATTTTTGCAAGGTATATAAATGGATGATTACTGGTAATACTTCAGGTGGAGTCTGAAACACAGCATTTAATAAAGGCAAAAGAAAAAGTTTGAAACATGTTTTAAAATCTTTGTTTCTTGGGCTAGAAGTGTAGTTCAGGTAGAGCACTTGCCTAGCATGTGCCAGGCCCTGGGTTCAATCCTCAGCACTGCAAACAAATAAATAAAGTCTTTGTTTCTCAATTTATGTATCTGGCTTCTCCCTTGTTTCTTTGGTGCATACTAATTAAGTGCTAAAAGTGGCCTTCGGTTAGTACAGTAGTGTGCTAGTCTGCAAGATTTAGGGGCACAGAAACTTTCAAAAGAGAAGCAGTGAAGTGTAAAGTAATACCCAGAACAATAAAGTGATGCCAGAAAGAATATGAAATTAGGCATTTAAGAAATTTACCATCACAATTATATGCTTATAAGGGGAATATTTTTCTCCTTAAATTATGTTTCTGATAGTTAAATGTGAATGACTGCCTTAATTTCTTATAACTGATCTAAAGTTATGTGAAATTGAGAGGGAGAGCTGGGCACTGTGGCTCATGCCTGTATCCCAGTGACTGGGGGAGGGGGGGCTAAAGCACGAGGATCTCAAGTTCAAAGCCAGCCTCTGTAATTTAGTGAGATTCTGTCTCAAAATTAAAAATTAAAAGGGCTAGGGATGTAGCTCAATACCCCTGGGTTCAATCCCCAGTTCCACACAAACAAAACAAAAAAAAAAAAAAAAAAAAAAGAAAGAAATTGATTGGAAAAAACCTCTAAATTGTGGATGTAGCTCTGAGAGCAGGATTATTTAAAATGTCCCAAAAAGTGAAAACCAAATGTTTTGTTTGCTAGGAATAAATACTTAAAAAAAAAAAAAAAATCATGCCACTGAGTAAGTACTATGAAAGTGTAGGGAGGACCTTCTTTATCCTCACAGACTTGAATTTCCAGGACTGGGCAGGGATTGCTATACTGGCCTATGTGTGACTCAGCCTGGGGGATAGGAGGAGGCGACAGGGCTAACCACCTGGTGTTGGACCACACTGGCAGCTGTTTAAGCTGCCACTATGCTTTGACTTGTTCCAAGACACCAGATTCTAAAAGTGGGGAGGTGGGAGTTGTATGTAACATGTGTATTGATAAGATACTACAAAAATCAAAAGCATCCAAGAGGTAGAAACCATTTCACTCCAAAACTCAGGTGGCTTTCCTAAGAACTCAAACCTTTACTGAGCATACACACAATATAGACTTCAGCAAATTGTGTGTCCACTCTGGGGACACAAAAGTGGTCAACTTTGATTTTAGTTCTTTTCTTTTGTACAGGAACATTGTATTTGGGAAGCCATTACTAATCCAAGTGTCACAAAAATTCTGCAAGTCTAACTTTCTGTTAACTTCAATCCATGAATAAAGTTTAAGTTCATTTAAAATTCAATGGAGCTAATGTCTCTGGCCTCCTACAATGATATCACCGGAAGAGATTATTGCAGCTTCTATTTCAATGGCTTTTCCTTAAAGTGAGCACTGAAAGTATAAGTGAGTGGGTGGTTAGGAAACTGTTAGTAGTTAGTGTCTCTCTAAAATACAGAACTCTGGAAGTGAAAATATCTTGGCTCCCTAGCAAAATGTTTGAATGTTATGCCACCCAGGCACAAACTGAGCAAGACCTACAGAGAGCCCTGAGCACTACTTCTATGATATTTAATTCTGAATGTCATTAAAGTAAAACTTTCCAAAGACATCCACAAATAGTTTTGGCATTGGTTGTACTTAATTAAACATCTGTATGAGATTTTGATTGTACTGAGGGTCCAGAAAATCCTTTCCTATTCCTCTTAAAAACTAGACCCATGTCTCTTCTACCAACATTTCAACCCAAGTTTAATTTCGATAAGATCATCAATCTGATTGATAACAAATCATTACAGAACAGTGTGAATAGGTCTAAATTTGTCTTAATGTTAACGACTCATAATCACCTTTATGTTAGGTCTTAAACCTTTATTATCCTTAAATGCAACTAGTACAGTGGAACATTAAACAGCAAAGTGATCTCAGAAGATATTGATTGGGGTAGCAGCCAAAATCTTAAAAGTGTCTAAATTACTTTTGTAACATCTTTATCACTGAATGTGCATGTCATTTTAAAAATAATCATTAATTTCACAATTGAGCTGTCTCCTTGGCCTCTTTTCCTTGTGCTCTTAAATTTGCACTCTTTAAGCATATACATGCATTTCCAAACTACTACTGTATAAATTTCCCTACTAAATTTAAGTAGTTCAGAGCATAAGATTTCTTAAGGGGAGGGAAAAGGCAATCAACATGAAACTCGGGGGCAGAGGACTGCACCTCCGACCCCACTCCAACTTTGGCTTTCCTCGGGCTGGCTGTCAGGTCTACACCGTGGCTCAGTCTGCCAGGAAGGATGTAATTCGCTTCTGTTCGGCTCTGAAAGTACTGTTGACTTGGTGACACATTTCGGGTGTTGGGCTGAAGCAACCGCGCGCAAAGGGTTTTCTGTCCCCAGCTCCATCTCTGCCAGCCACTCGTGCGTCCCGAGACGAGGGCGTCGGATGAGTGTCCGGCGGACGGGTGGACGCCTGCCTCAGGAACCCCGTGGGCAGCGTAGACGCAGTGCCTCGGGACCGATCTTCACCCCTCGTCCCCTGCTGGGACCCTGCCCGCCCTGCTGGCCGGCCCCAAGTTGCCGAATAGCTCGGATGCTTGTCATATTTGCGGTCGCGCGACTCAGCGGGCTGTGCGCGCGCTGCACTCGCCGCCGCCTTTGTCACCAGCGGCTTCGTCATTTGCCTATTTTCCAGAGTGTGGAGGGTTAATTGGTGGTAGTCGTGGCCCTCCGGCCAGAGTGTCTCCTTTTCTCTCTCCTCCTCTTTAAACCTTCCCCTGAGAGAAAAAGGGCGCGCCGGGCGGAGGAGCGAGCTGTGGGCGGCGCTGCCGTCCGGGGCCCTGCGCTCCGCCTGCCCCTTCCTGCTGCTCGGGCTGCCGCGGCCGGGCTCCGCATTTATCACGCCTCCTGGGACCGCCAGGGGAGGGTGGGGCGGGGCGAGGGCCGGGGGCGGGGCCGGGCGGCGGCGGGGCGGGGCCTGCGGAGCCCGGGGCCCGGAGCTCGCGGGAGGCTCGCTGGCCGCACGTCACTCCTGCACGGCGAGTGCTGGAGCACGAGCTGCCGCTCGCTCGGCCGGGCGCCCCCTCCGCCCGCCTCCCGCTTCCTCCTGCCTGCTGCCGCTTGCCTCCACCATTGTATAATGCTCCGGGCGCTCAGGCAAAGGACGCCGGAGTCTTAGCTTCGGTCTCGCCCCCTACCCGTTTCCCGGCGCCACCCTCGGGCCCCCGCGGCGGGGCACTCCGCATGGAGAGGGAATAGCTTGAGGAGTGGGCGGAAACCCCTCCTGATGCGTTAGTTCCCAGGTGGAGCTGCATGTGGTAAGTTCTCCCCGCGCCGGGTTGGTGGGGATCCTCGGGTGCGCTGGGCTCTCGGGTGGGTGGGGGGCGGTGTTGGGACTCCGCCAGGGCCGGGAGAGCCCGGAGGGGGGAGGAGGGGCCGGGTGCCTCCGCGAGAGGAACCCGGGGCTAGAGCAGGTACGAGCCGGAGCGCTCCCTCCCTCTACCGCCTGCCCCGCACCCTCGGACCCCAGGGGCTAGGGCCGCGACCCCCGCGTCCGCGGGCAGATCTGCTGGGGGAAGGGCAGGGGCCGGGCAGTCACCGACCGGGGTCAGGAGGGGGTCGGGAGCTGATGAGAGCTGAGCGGTGGGGAGGAGGGAGCCTGGAGCTGTCGCCTTTTACAGCTGGGATGTGTGTGCGTGTTGAGACGGTTGTGTTGTGAACGTGCGAGACTTTTTTCTAAGGCTCAGATTGCTGGCGCGGAGGCTGCTTCACTTTTGAGTTCTGTGGCCGGGTTTGCAACCAACTTGATATAGTGTGTTTTTGTGAGTTTCCCGGTGTTTTTATATTAAAACATCCTCTCTACCCTCTCTTCGCCCTTGTTCAAGTGAATTGATTTGGGGTCTGAATGTATAATAAACTCATCGTCCCGTTGATTTTTAAATTAGAAATCTACAAGTCATCTTCGTGGTAACCGCCTATGACGGAGAGGGAGGGGGCTGAGGGGAGCCAGCTGTCCCAAGCCCTAGACTTTGTACCATTAAGAGAGGGGTGCCGTCAGAAGGCTATTGCATCGAGAGAAAATCCTGAATTCTTATTTTTCTCCTTGGCCATAAGTTCTCTTACTTTCAGCAGAACTGCTGGTAGTAGATTCAGATGGGAGTTGAGTTTTTAAATTTCACGAAGAGATCCTATATAGTTTTCTTAGAATAACTATCTGCTTGCAAGCTAGGTGCTTCTAGGAGGTAGAAAGTAAGTTTTTACAGGCGCTGAATGGGGAAGGGCAGTCAATAGGGTGAGACATCTAGCCTCCGACCTCAGCGGTTTTTATTTGAATCAAATTGGGCAGCCCCAGTCAGCCTTAAGGAACAGAGTGAATGTTTTCAAGCCTTGTTCATGAGATATGCTTTTTGATTTTCCAATATGTGTTAAGAAATGTTTATAATGTGTGTAAAGAGCCTAGAAGTTGTAGTCACCAGTAGTATTACTGAGGCCCTAAGTGTTCTAAGTTGCTTTTTGTAATAGGGCTTTTGGGTCCCCGCAAGCCGGGGAGGGCCGTCTACCTGAGAGCCCTCAGTTGTTTTGCTGATGGGTATAGTTGCTCAGCTCACCAGAAGGCTTGTTTCACCCTAGCAGCTCCCATTCCTTCCCCTTTTTATAGCAGTCTATTCTGATTTGAGTGTGCTGGGAGGATGAAAATACCCATCCTCAGATCCCAGCTTCTGGCATAAGTAAGAATAGCTTGTCCCTGGGTCCCTCCTTTCCTGTTCATTTTATCAATTTCATTTAAAAAAGAGATATAGAGACAAATGTTTAGATTTCCTTTAGCTTCATTGACTTATTTAGAGGTTTTCCATATTAATAAGATAAAATTGTGTTGTTCACCAATTTAGGAATACTTTAAAATAATTTTTACTTCTTTCCCTGCCTTCTAATTAGGCATGTATAACCATGTTGCTTTCAGGTGAGAAAACTGACAAACCCGATTGGATGCCCCCTCCCCCCTGCCCTTCATACAGGGTGCTTTTCCTTCACTGGGACAGGTAGGGGAGAGGACTCACATTTTATAATGCCAACCAAATATACCACAGGAGGTGTCCTAGGGAACAGTTTTATTGTCAGGCCAGTGTCACAGCCTCTTAGGTAACAGCTGCTCGGGGTTGTTTCCATTAAAGAACTAAGAGAAGGATATTAACTCAGATTTAGAAAATCTTTACACTCCTATTTATTGAATTGTCCCTCATTAAAGCTCTTTAAATTTAATTGAAGAGCTGAAATATACGTTTGTCAGTTGTTACACACTGAATTAATACTAAGCATAGTAAAATAACAAATTTCAATTTTTTAAAAATTCACTCCAATTTATGTGGTGACTGATAGCTGTTATTTTAGTGTTCCAGAGTCAGTGAATGTTACACACTACAAGCTTATTCCTCAAAATATTTTACCCTTTAGTTAACTGAGAAGGGTGAAAGTTGCAACAAATGTTTAGATGTTTCTTTTTGCTGTGGCTTGTTTCTTGTTAAAGAGAACTGATAAAAGTATGAACTCTATATTTCATTTATATCAGCAGAATCAAGACCACTTTGTTAATATTACATGCAGATAAAAATGGATGCAGTATTTAGGAAGGTGAACTTTAATTCACTTGCAGAATTTTTAAAAAACTTTGTGGCTATAGAAATTTCATATTTACTCTCATGGCATGTTATTTAGAAAATAGCTCTAGCTGCAGTAGTTTCTTGGCGAGAGAGAAAAAAAGAGAGGTGTCTGTGTCTCTGATTACTGAGTCCAAAGATCAGGTGTATGCTGAAGGCACCAGAGGGCAAGCTCCAGTTTAAGTGAAAAATGGCCTCACAGTAAGGGTAACACCAGCCCTCATAGGTCTTTCCATTAATTAATTCTGACTAGCATAACATGAAATCTAAAAATGCTTTTGGCCACTGCATATGTGCAAATCATATATTTTCTACCTACCATTAATTATTAGTCACTAAACAATTAATGGAAACCTACAGGCTGACATCTGTTTAAGAAGTATGTGGATATTTTACTTGTTTTTTGTTTGTTTGTTTTTTGTAGGACGGGGAATTGAACCTAAGGCCTCAAGAATGTTAGGCAAATGCTGTACCACTGAACTGTCCCCAGTCCCTTAGTTTAGTGTTAATATTTTTGAAGGAAACAATGACTAACCAAAGTGGGCATGCCTTTTTTTTTTTTTCTCCCTAATTGTTGTCTTAAATGACCAGTGCATTTGGTATTAAAGGCAAACTTCTGCCCTGTGTGCAGATGCTGGGAAACCCTTATGAACAGAACTGTCCCCTGGAGCGTCCATCACTCATTGTGTGGAGCTGTGTCTTTCTCCATTAGCACTGCGTGGCAGTTCATTCTTTGTATGAATCTGTGAATGGCATATGTCAGCCCAATAAAAGGACATTCCTATTCTGGGCAATAAATAGATGCTTTGTTTGGTTGTTCCCCCCACCCACCCCCTTGAAGATCATGAGACAAACAAAAACATACTTGACTGTCTCAAAATTTTCTTGGCAATACATACAAGTTAAATTTCAAAATAAAGACAGCACAGTATCTTTTAAAATATATGATGTCTAATAGGACAACACAGATACAAACTTGTCATTTCAACAAGTACCACATACAGACAGTGCAAGCTCCCTTTTGAAAATTTGGCTGTCTTTGTGGTCTGAGGGGTCCTAAAACTGGGAAGACTCAGTCTCCTCTCAGGATCCTCTTTCATCTGAACTCAATTGGAAGTACCTGCCAGGATTCACTGAAATAAGTGCTGCATTTTGATTGATCTTAGGGTAGAAGCCCAGGATCACCTAAGCTATATTCTGCCCCCATGGCTGTTTTCAGTTCAGAAGGGAGTCTTGTCTGACCTCCTCTTCCACTTGCATGCTGTCTGGTGGAGCTGGCCCTGGCTCCCAAGAGGGATAGCAGAACTAGGGTCGAGTGTGCCTGACCTGGCTATGGAGAGTGGACTGAGCTGTGCGGATGCGTGGGGGTGGGGGGCTGGAGGGAGGGGGCGGAGGACAGATCAGCTGCCGCTGTGCAACTGCTACAGCAGGTCTGACTAGTTTGAGGTGCCCAAAGGCAGCTTTGTTTCTCTAGTAACTCTGGGGAGCAGTAAACTTAAGTTCTTAAAACTAACTAGTGTCTGCATTACTATCTTTTGGTCATTTTGCAAAACTCTGTAGCTTTGCAGAGTTACTGATTAATTATACGATTTTTTGTGTGTGTGTGTGTGTGATTTAAAAACTTGCATAGGTGGTTAACTGAAAGGAAGAACCTAAACCAAGCATTTTTATTCTTCTAAGGGGTTTCACATAGAATAGTGAAAGTGAGGGAATTCTGGCTCTATCAGAACACACACACACACACACACACATACATTACATATACATACAATATTTATATAAAACATATAGATAATATATATGTACACATGCACACTCATGGTTATAGTGGGTTGTGTGAACTTGCTGAACAAAAGGAAAAAGTACACTTGTGCTATGGTCAGGCAAATTCAATAATCAAAAGTCCCTTGCTGCAGATCAACCTTTAGCCCTTTGCTCTCTCTTCTCTTCCCTGGCTGACTGCTTATCATTCCAGGCCATGCCGCTGCTCCTGGGGCTTGAAGCAGGCCTGCTGAAGTACCCCACCCTTGTGTTGAGAAGCATTGCCCAAGTTAGACTCAGGGAATCTGAAAGTCCCAAGGTCATCTCTGCACCAGAACAGGTTTGCATACAATTCTAGCCACACGAATGAGATAGCAAGGCAGCAACTGTTTCAAACTGATCTTGTGTGAGTGGTTGTCCCATTCCCTGATTTTCTTTTCAGATTTCTTCCCTTTGTTGAGAGGGGCACCTCCGTTTCTGTCTCTGTGTCCTTCTGTATCTTGCATGGTGTTATAGAAAAGTCACCTGCCAGAGGGCGTTAGGCGCTATAGTCTGCAGCTCAGCCTCTCTGCTTGTCAGGAACTTGGTGATGGTCTATCTGAACAGTTTTTAAAACACTGATTTTAAAAAATAGTTTCACCATATCATAAATATAAAATAAGATCGATTTCACCTGTTAATGATTCCTAGCTGGCTGACAGTAGTTGGTGTACAAATTCAAAATATGATTCTTGAAGTGGCCCCTTCTTTCTGGGAGCTAAAGCTCCCAAACAGGAAGGACAAATAGAACGTTAGAAGAGGGTAGGATAGAGGAAGGCTTTCCATAAAGATCCTTGGAAGAAATTAAAGTTGAAATATTAAAAACTATTTTCCTTAGAAATAAATATTACATTTAGTGTGGTACTCTGATTATTTGATTGTGTGTAGCTAAATGACTTTGCTTAAAGTTTAGTGAGTCGTTCATTATCAATACACAGAAGTCCCTGGAAGAAATGCATTTTATCTTAGAATAGCCCAGAAGTAGTTACTTACAAAAAGAAAAGAAAAGAAAAAAAGAAGTATTGCTATATTTACAAAGTATCATTCACTGTCCTGAAGTTTAATTTTATTCCTCATTGCCTTTTTCTACTGTGTGAATTTTTCAGGTATATGCTACAAAGTTTAAATTATCTTTGTAAAACTTCATCAAACCTACCTAATTCTTAAAGGCAACTAAAACAAACATTCCAAATATGTAGGTTACCTGCATGGAACAGGTATTTGCATAATAGAATAGTTGTTTCCTCCCTTTTACATATCTCCGGAGCATATTTCTATGATCCTATCCCTCAAATTTTTGTACTCAGATGTCATGTTGCAGAAATGTGATATCCTTCTTTTAAGGAACCCAGATTTAAGCCATATAATATAGCATTTCACCTTACTCAGAAAGACATTTTTCTGGTTTTCTTCTGTTGACCGCATGTGGGAGTTAAAAGGTGAAATTTATGCTGTATATGTGAGGAGTATTTTAAAGGATTTTTCCTAGTAATAAGCTATCCAAATTTAGAAGCATGATTGGTTTTTAATCTTTAACTTTTTAAGCAAAGAGCATCTTCTGGGATTTGCCTGCATGATTTTTATTCAATGGCAAGTAGTTGGCTAACAAAACCTGAAGGGAAACCTTTGGTTTTAACTAAGATGCAATTTTATTTTTCACAGAATTTTTAAAAATTACATTTACTTGTTGTAAATGACTGCTTTATATACTTGGTTTAACCCTCTTTAAGAAACAAACAAAAACTGTCACTTTTTGCAAACCCTTTGAGTTTCTACCCTAAGCCTTCTTTATTTTCCCCTGACATTGTTTATTAAGGGTCTCTTGTGTGAGGGGAAAAACAAGGTATCTTTGGGGAAAAGATGCTACAGGAGGGTTGAAACCAGAATCCCATCCATGCAATTATAAATACAGGAGAAAAAAATATTTTCATTATGCACGGGAATGGGGAGGGGTGGTTTGCTGGGTGATACTGGCTCATCTTTACAGGCAGACAGTCCTATGGGGGAAAAGTCAAATCTGAGGATTTCTTCCCTTAATGAGACTTTCATTCAGAACACTAAAGATGTCGGTACTCCTGACACCAAATTATCATGAAGTAGCTTCATAATGTAAATAATTGTCTGTTCATAGTGACCAGTTTTCAAATGGAAAAACTGATACTAGTTCATCTTTTGTGAACATTATTACTGAATGTATATACACATCATATAACCTGAACTTGTAATTTGAACAGCAAGAATTCCAGCAAGTAGTTAAACACAGTAAATCAAGTAGTTACAGTCAATTGCTTCATTATCTCCCTAAAGTTAACTGCATTGCATTTTACAGTCAAATAGCTCCTCCCCAATGTCCTTTATGAAGGGTTTTCCCAAATAACTGCCTGAAGCAGAATCTGTTCAGTGTGGAGGTAATTTACTGTTATTAAGAAGCAATAGGATTATTGAAGACTTCTACTAGTAAAATTCTTAATGCTGAACTTATGAGATTTGTTGTGTGGTTAGGAGTCCACATTAGAACCTCACTGGACAATTGAACTGTTGGTTTTTCTAAGTCTACACCCAGTGACTTGAATTTGTGTTTGTTTTTGTGTGTTTGTTCGCACTTCAGGAATCCTCCAGGGATCTTAACCATGGTTTTAGAAACATCGTTACTTATATACAGGCAACAACCTTTCCTATACAGTGTTTCCAAAGTTTGAACTATAGCATAATATAATTTAGTTGGACTTGGCAAGGTTCCCAGCTCGCTTAACATCGCCCTGTGGATACCTAAATTTGGGACTAGTCTTTGAAATGTGTGGTAGACTTTGAGGGCTCTGTAGACAGAATTGCAGTGGAGAAGCCGACTTCAGGGGTGCCTTGTTGCTCTGCTGCGCCCCCTTGTGGCTGGATGTGACGCTGTCTTTCAGAGTTTACTGGCGTTCCTACTTGTACTGGGCTTACTTGTTTACACAGAGCGTCCCAGCTTTCTTCTGTGCAAAAACACCTAGCAAGTTAATATAATAGTTCTCACTGGGGGTGTAAATAATTTTTTGTGCTAATTTGATTTTTTTATTTGCAGAATTTTTGAAGTATGTATTGATGTGTTGTGCTTAACTTTTTATTATGGAAAATTCCAAACATACTCAAAAGTAAAAGGAAGAGTACAATACACTGCCTCCTACTTGTCACCCACTTCAACAGTTATCAGTATTTTGTTGATCTTGTTTCATCTTCGTGGCCAATTGTTTCTGAGTACTTTAAAGCCAATTTCAGGCATCAGATCACGTTGAGTATGTTTTTATTGAACTAAGTTCAGCCACTGCGTAGTTCCACTCAACTTTTCATTTGAATTAAGTGTGCCCTGCTTTTAGCCACAATCCTTATGTAAAATAAAAGAATTGTTAGCACTTCCATTGTCCTTGGAAAGTGCCTTGGCTTCATTAGGGTTGGGATTAAAATCTAAAAGTCCAGCTAGATGAAAATCATTAAGACAGGACATTAGAAATATTTTATACTACTTGACATTTAGGTTCTAAAAAGCCTATTTTTCTTTTAAGATATATACCAACAAGGACATAATTTATTCTCAAAAATGTTTCCTTGAAATATTCCCTTCCAGAATTTGACAGTTTACTAAATGCAGTTAAAGTTAGTTAATATTTTAAAACTTCTTTTTCCAGGAGGAAAGATTATATTTGACAAAGTATCAGCGTTAGAAATTGTCCACAATTTAATGGAGACGCGTAAATAGAGGGAACGCTAGAATTTGTTAAAATGTGAACATTAGAAAACAACCCCACACGATGAAAGTTGTTGTTTCTTAAATTTACTTGAGGTTGACCTCCTGGCGGAGCTCAGCTTTTCTGCAGGCTGCAGGTCACCGCAGGAAGGCCAGGAGGCTTGTGCTGGTGGCCCTGGTTCCAGGCAGGCTGGTGGGAGCAGCGGCCGCAGTGGGAGGCGCCATCATCTGCCGTGTCGGGTTACAGTCTCCGGGAGCAGGGGTAACTGGCTTGATCTAGTGACTGGCTTTATAATTACATTGCTGATTTGTTAGGGGAGGCTTTGTCTTACTTACCAATTAGCATGGATGTTACTGCAGGGACCTCTGAAATCCTGGATGGGCTTTGGTTTAAAAAAAAAAAAAAAAGTTTCTTGATCCAGGCAGCTCTTAGGGTTTTGTCACCAGCCCCGCCCCGTCTGTATAAACAAGCAGAGGTTCTCTCCCCACTAGAATTTTGTCTCTGTTGCTGTCATTCCCCTGGCCTTAGGCAGTCACTTTGGGGGTCTGAAGTCTAGCTTTAGAATGGGGATACCATCCCCTGCACCTGGCTGCCCCCTCATTGGGGGGTGACAGTCACCACTGGAGGCCCTACTGAGATCTTGTTTCTTCAGCTTCCATTGCTGATCCTGCCAGCATCCCCAACCACCACGTCCTTTCCAAGGTGGTCTTTTTGTTCTGGTGGTGTTTTGCTGTTACTTGGAGGAGAGAGGGTGTTAAAAGCTTAGACGTCATCAGATTTCTTAGCCCAGAGTGTTTTTCAAGGTGCAGTATTTTAAGTGTGAAAACTTGTCTAAGCAAAGGAGGAGGCTGCCCCCATCCAAGTAGGTTCTGGCTTCTCTCTCCTGCCCTGGAGCCCAGGTGGCACAGAAGGACACAGGACTGTGGGGAGGCTCCTGGTTGCTGGAGGGAGGTGGCCTACTGTCAGGGGCAGAGGCTCTCCATTTGGACCACTTCCAAAGCAGGATCCCAAGCACATCTGAAGGCAAGTAGGAAAGTGAGGAGAAAGGAGAGGCTACTCTGTGTGTCAGAAATTGTCTCAAGGCAATTTCCAGCCTGCCAGCAAGCCAGCCTTTCTTTGGCTCAGAAGTCTGTCACACACACAATCTTGCCAGGGCCACTCCTTTCTTCCCCTACCCCAAAAGAAACTGAAAGGATGTGTCTCCACTTAAAGGGCCTGGGCTTTTGGTGGCACAGGATGTCTTGAGGAAGCAGCTGCTCTGGGCTTGTGAGGCGCCTGTCACTCCTCTTTGGTTATTTTTTCTTCAGAAGAGGCGGGGCCATGTGGACATCAGTGTGGAGACCTTGTTTTTATGGTTTTTTATCTTCAGCATCTGATTGTCACCCCAGGAGTCATATTGGACTAAGGAGGTTAGGGAGATGATGTGAAATATGACCAGCTCCCTGGAAGCCACATGCACCACTAGAATCGTAGATGCCATAGATCCATTTTGCCTTGTAACTGACTTTTGAAATAAAATGTCACTTAATTGTGAAGCTTCCTACACCTCTGGAAAGGGAAAATGCTGAATTTATAGTTGCTCTTATTTACCAGTCCAAAAGGAACTGGATCAAGCTCTTGAAAATACCCAGAAGGGATAAACCTACTAGGCCTTGGGGTACTTCACAGCAGTGACTTCCTGAGTTCCCAGTCCATCCCATCCCAACCTGGGTGTTAGCAAGCACCCCTCTTCCAGGTGAGGGTGATGCTGAGCTCAGTCTTCGCTCTGTGTAGGACCAGCTGCTTCCACTCTCTTTGATTTCATTTTGGTCCTGCATCAGCCACACATTCTCTAGTCATTGCCCCTCTTCAGAATTGGGACTCAGCTGTCCATTTTTACCTCCTCTTAAAGATCTTGTGAAGCATTCATTTCTTCTCTGGATACAGTAAAAAAAGTCTGTTAGCAAAGGAGAGTTTTCCTTTTGTCTGGCATGACTTTTGCATCATTCTTGACTAGTAGAGTCAGAAAGCAAATCCTCCTGGTGAGCTGAGGAGGACTCCCAGGCAGGCCTCCCACAGACCCTACCCGCACACCCTTGCAACCTTTCCCTAGGGGTCTTCACCTGGGCCACTAGGAAGCCCTGGGGCCACAGGCTGGGTGAGCCTGCATGTGAAAGCAGCATGTTTTGGTGGTGAGGTTGGGGATGACAGAAGAGGTGATTTGGAAATGTAGATTTCATATTAGTTCCTTAACAGTCATAACATTTTATTTTATTCCGTCAGTTCAATAACCCTGAAGGACAGTGATTTAAAAAAAAATTTTTAAATCAGGCATGGTACGGGCACACCTGAAATCCCAACTGTTCAGGAGGCTGAGGCAGGGGGATCTCAGGTTCAAAGCCAGCCTCAGCAATTTAGAAGACTCTAAGCAAACTAACTAGACCCTGTCTCAAAAAATAAAGAGAGCTGGGGATGTGGCTCAGTGGTTAAGCACCCTTGGGTTTAATCCCTGTTATCAAAATAAATAAATAATTTTAAGAGGCATAGATTTTTAATAATTAAAAAAAGATTTAAATATGACTTTTTGATTCACTTTATGTTTGCACTTGTTTTTCTAAATGTCTTAAAAATAAAATTTGTGAAATATAACCTCTACTGGCAGGGTGGTGCACAACTGTAATTCCAGCTACTCAGGAGGCTGAGGCAGAAAGATTGCCAGTTGGAGGCCAACCTGGGCAACTTAGAAAATTAAATAAAAAGGGTTGGGGATATAGCTCAGTGGTAGAGCACCCTGGGTTCAATCCCCACTGTCACAACAATAATTAAAAATAAACATAGGTACTGTTCTGGTTCCTTTTTGGACCTTGGGCATAGGACCATTCACTTTAAGATCACAGCAAGTATCATCTAGACCTCATGGGCCAGTAGGATCTGATATTTCAGTCCGAGAGACTGAACTTTTGTCATTCAAATTAAACTTAAAACATCTCAATTGTGCATGTAGTATTTTTTAAAATATCAGTTTTCAAGCCAGGCACAGTGGCACATGCCTTTGGTTCCAGCCACTCAGGAGGCTGGAGAATCACTTGAGCCAGGAGTTTGAGAACAGCATGGGCAACATAGCAAGGCCCTGTCTCTTAAAAATAATAATAATAATAATTATATATGCATGTGTGAGCCGTCAGTTGCCATCCTTTTGAATAAGGAACAGTTTCTTATTCACAAATAGGGAAGACCTCTGGAATCAAGATTAACTGAGAAAAGATACTCTCAGACTTAAATGTAAGTGGCCTGATGGGGAAAAGAGGAAACAGCAGTTCTCAGAATCCTCAGATCACCTGGAAACTTGTTGAAAGGCAGATCCCCCAGCCAGCAGTCTGGGTTCAGCAGGCCCCCAGGGGAGGCGGATCCTACCCAAGTTTGAGAATGGAAGCCAAATGAGGGGCTCTCAGAAAAGGGCTTCCCAGCTGCAGTTTTCTTGCCCATCCTGTGTGCCTCAGGCCCTGGTGCACTCTGTGACCAGGTCCCCTGTAAAGCTGTGCATCCAGTTCACACTTAGGGACGCATACCTGGCTCTGTTTTACATCACTTCTCTGCTGTGCCTTTGTGTCTTTTCTCATTCTTTCCATTTACCGTCCATTTATTCAGCCACTATTGATGGGGCATCCTCTGTGTGTCAGGGACTTGTCCCATGCTGAGAATTAGAGGTGAATAGAACATTCTGTGTCCTCATGGGGCTAACTGTGGAGTTGGGAGGCAAACATGAAGAGTTTAGCCCACCTTAAATACTAACTTCAAACAATGAGGCCACAAAGCCTTTTGCTGGGGGTCTCCCGGGTTGGCTCCAGTCCATGGTAATTGCTAGTTCCCTCCTGGGGGGGTCACTCAGGATCTGGAATTGCAGAAGGAAGACTATCCAGGTCAAACAGTCTCCTGATCCTCTGGCCCTTTGTCTGCTCAGGAAACTCCTAGTGACATTCGTTACTTTTTAGCTTGTGCCCCAACAGATTGTAGTTTTTGAGGGTAGGGTCCTTCCTAATGAAAGCTGTACCATTGAAGGCCAGGTCTGGTGTACAGAGAGTTCTATTCAGAACTAATCTTCCTGGGAAAGTTTTCATTTATGTTGCTACTGGTGAGTTTTGTTCCTTATCTTTAAGCAAACTTTGTTTGCTGCAGTGTGTTCTACAGATTATTTTTAAAAATACAGATGGGGCTGGGGTGTAGCCCATTGGTAGAGCACTTATCCTTAGCATGTTTGAGGTCCTGGGTTCCTTTTCCAGCAACCACAAAAAAACTAAAAATATAGAAAAGTTAAGAATTTGTTTCTAACAAGTATACTGGGGAGTGAGGGGTTGCATCTCAAACCTTATAGTAAGAGTCAGTGAAAAATGAAAAGCGGCTGGGATTCATTTGAATCCCTTTTTGGATGTCAGAAGAGGGAGGGAGCAGCCCCGTCCTGATTTCTCCATGTGGAGGGGGTCTCTAATCCACCCCAAAGCTCTGGGGCTTTGGGGGCTTTGTCTGAAAAACTGGGTAGAAGACATGAAGTTTGGATTTGGGTCTTCACATGCAGAAGGAGAGGAGATAGAGTGGGTGACAGAGCCCTGGGGTGGCCTAGGAAGCAAGGGAGTCACCAGATTGTCCTCTGGGTGAATTCCAGGCCCATGAACTGCCCAGCCAGGCGAGGGGAACCCTCTTCCATAGTGTCCCTGGAAGCCCTTAATGAGCTCCTGCTACTGCTTCACTGCAAGCTGCTGCCTAGTGAGGCCTTTTGAAAGGTCACGTGCCTCTCCAACTGCACTTAAAGAACTATTGTTATTTTCTCAGAGTGCCTGAGGAGAAAGAGGCTTCTGAGGAGCTGGCGACCCTGGCCATGGCCAGCCTGAGTCAGGCCCAGAGAGGCCAGGAGGGGCCCACGTGTCTGGCTTCCTGCCCTCTCGTTCTTGAGGGCATGTCTTGTCTTTTCCTCTTAAATTGTGCCCTGCTTAAGGAGGTGGTTATTAACAGGAGTCTGAGAAGGGGAGTTCTCGCTGCCCTGCCCCTTCAGGAGTTGGAGGCCTCTCCCGACCAGGCTAATTGGAATGTTACTATGACATATTAGGCAAACTTGGGGAAAGCTTCACTTTTAAATAAAAATGTGGAATAGATTTGGTTATGTTGCACTTTTAGTCCTTTCTTAATGATTTAGAATTAGGATTAAAAATCAGGACCGTGTGCATTTTGCAATTTTAGTGGGTGTGTGAAGCTGACTTTGCCTCTCCACACAGTAGGGAAATGAAGACAAACCTGCTTGGAGACACTTTTATCAGGGGTCCTTATTGACACATTCCAAGAGCACCCAGGGTTCAATTTGTGTATCTGCTCCTGCTGACCCAGCGTTGCTCACCAGGGCCCTCCACCCTCCTGGCTCAGGTGGTGCAGCAGATGTCTTCCCAGGCGTCTCCTAAATCATTAGGATCATCACACAGCTGTGGCCGGCTGGAAACTGGGTGCTTCTCAATGGAAATCTCTCTGAAAGTGCCTCCACAGATCTTTCAGTATTGCGTGGCCTGTGTGCTTCTTAAATATTTGAGTGTGGTAGTTCAGTAATTATTTCTAGGGAAATATATCATTGAAAAAGTACTATTGTTTATTCTGGTAACAAGTCTTTAAATTTGAATAGTTCTACATTGATGAGTAAAGAAAAAATTTACACCTCAGGTTACCTTTCCTCCAAAACAGATAAAAATTCAAAGTGGCATTCTGTTTACTAATTTGTTTTTAGTTTTGTTTTGGTTTACATTTGAGGACAGTGCTTCTCAAACTTTTCTATAGTGATGGACCATCTGTTTTTTTTCCTCTTAGTCCTTCATTGACTTCAGTAAAATACAATAAAAATAACTACTTGAAAAGTGAGGTAAATACAGAAAGATGTAAAAGAAGCTCCTGTTTTAAAATTAGATTCACAGACATACATTTACTTCGTAATTTTACTGTAGAAGTTTCTAAATAAAACCATTTCTCTACTTTCCTCATTGTGGACTGGTGACAGTTCATACTGGCCCCATCTGTGGGCCACACTTTGAGAAACACTGTTTTAGAGACTGCTTGTATATATTTGTGTACTTACATATGCATTTAAGTGTACTGGCCTGGTAGTATTATAATGTAAAATGGATCTGATAATAACTTTTTTTTTTTTTTTTTTGCGGTGCTGGGGATTGAACCCAGAGCCTTGTGCTTGACAGGTAAGCACTCTACCAACTGAGTTATATCCCCAGCCCCCCGATAATAACTTTATGTGTGAATTAAACGCACCCGGAAGCTCTTTGGCAAAAGTGAGGGGTTTTCTTTTAAACAAGTATTTAAATGCTTGAATTGTAAGGGAATATAGATATACAAATAGTATAATTGTGAATACAACTATGTGTCTCAAAACTCAGATGTCTGGTAACATTTTTTTTTTTCCCCCCAGTACTGGGGATTGAACCCAGTACTCCATATATGCTAGGCAAGCACTCTACCTCTAAGCTACATCCCAACCTGGTAACAGTTCTGATGTATAGAGTAGAAACTGTTGTGCAAAGTGAAATGAAACCACCTCCACTCTGATTCACCCCCAAGTTTAAATGAGCACAGATATTTTAGATAGGAAATTGCCTATGCAAAGCAGATACGCAAATGAGACTTAGCACTGAATGATAGGAACTGTCTATCATGTGAAATGTTAGATGAGCCAGTTCTTACTATTGTACCTTCCTTGTCTCAGAGAACAGTTAATTACAGGATGGGTCTTCGGTCTTTTTGGTCCTAGTGATTGACAAGCCATTTCGTTCATGCTTACAGAATGAGGGGAAATGTTTCATACAAGTAACTTCACATTCTTTGTAAGCATTAACAAATCTCAAGCTGATACTGATGTTGATAGGTTGCAGCAGTCTTTATCTTCAGGTGACTGGGGCATTGGAAGTCAGTCACCACACTTGAGATTGTGTGCCAGGCTCTGTGGCCCCCTGTATGTCTGCCTCAGGGGACAGCATGGCCATCTTTTAAGCAAGTATTGGAAAGCAGTTCTGTGAATTGTCAGTGTCCCATTAGCTTTATTTCTTTAGGGTGAGACTTGGAATTCAAGAGGCTGATGAGTTGGAGGAGGAGAAAGCCTCTGGAGACCAGGCTTTGCTCAAATTGGGCTCCACACAGGGCCTAGCAGAGTGCCTGAGATAGCATGTTGGTGGAGCGAGCTAGAAAAGGGTTGAACTAGGCACCTTCAGTCAGCTGAAGCAATTCAATAAAAGATAAGTAGTGTTTGGAAGAAAAATCAGGTACCTACAAAGTAGTTGCCTAGATATGAACCTATTACAGCTGTCATGTTGAGAAAGGATTCACAGGGTCTAGGTGTGAGTGCTGTACACCATGTGAGGGAACACACCAGGGCCTGACTTAATTAGACCAGGCATCTGGGTCTGGACAACAGGGGGATGACGTCCTTGATTGAATGGTTGGAAGTGAGATCTGAGGCACAGGATCCTGGACTTGAGATGGTTCTCTGCTGATGATGGAGGTTGTGAACAGAGGTAATGACAGCATGACCACAGAGAGTTGGAAGGGTCACTGTCTTGAAGGTGACAACCAGCTGAAGACCAGTGCTCAGAAAGGGGTTTTAAAACTCAACCCATTATCAAATTGTCAAAGCCTGATAAGGGGACCTTGTTTATTTGAAGTGCATATGTATCTGTGGAATCACGGTAGGTATTTTGTTGTGAAATGTCTGGGGTATCCAAACAGCAGTACCTATAATCAGAGCAAATTACTTTAAAATTAATGCAGTTGCTTTCAGACATGACCTTGTGCAGTGAAACTGAGCCAAGGAGAAACTTGGACTAGGAAACATAACATTCTTCCACTTGATTCTAGAGTGAAAAGCAGCGGCCGCTCAGTCTCTGTGGTCATTTAACACAGGCCAAGTGCTTCACCGCATGTCACCCAACAGGCAGGAAGGCTCTGATGCATATAATAAGGAAGGAAAAAGCATTTTGAAAGCACACACAGTTCTACCAAAACTGTACACCTTCTCCCTTCTTTAACTTGTTTTTTATTTTTGTTTTGTTTTTTGTTTTTTAATCGTTCAAGATGTGTTGAAGCTGTAATTCATGACACCTTTATCTGTTTAGGTCATAACGTTGCAAGTGTTTTCTTGAGCTTTAAAAATAAATCCATTTGGGGAAGGGGAATTGAACCTGCATGATAATGTTAGGCATGCGAACGCAAGCACATGAGCTGAGAAAGTCAAAATCACAGTTTCCATGGTAACTCCTAACTTGTCTGTGTCGTACACATTTCTCAAGAAATACATTTGCCAGACTACCTAGTGATAAAAATTGCTCTGCAGGCATATGAGGGTAGATTTCCCAATTCTCTCTCCTTCTGAAAGGTCTTCCCCCAATTAATCCATCTGTTCTTCTAAATCACCCGGGCAAGGAACTAAAGTCCAAGTTCTGACTTCTAAGTCAGCATCTTTGCTTTCATGGTGGAAATTAGCCTTTGTGTGATTCATGCCATTTCCTGCCTTTCTTTTTTGCAGATATATGTTGGGTAAAGGAGGAAAACGGAAGTTTGATGAGCATGAAGATGGGCTGGAAGGCAAAATCGTGTCTCCCTCCGACGGTCCATCCAAGGTGTCTTACACCTTACAGCGCCAGACTATCTTCAACATTTCCCTTATGAAACTCTATAACCACAGGCCCCTGACAGAGCCCAGCTTGCAAAAGACCGTTTTAATTAACAACATGTTGAGGCGGATCCAGGAGGAACTCAAGCAGGAAGGCAGCCTGAGGCCCGGGTTCACCCCCTCCTCCCAGCCCAGCGACTCCCTGAGCGACAGCTACCGAGAGGCCCCGCCCACCTTCAGCCACCTCGCACCCGCTCCCGCTCACCCCTGCGACCTCGGAAGCACTACACCCCTGGAGGCCTGCCTCACCCCGGCCTCCCTGCTCGAGGACGACGATGACACTTTTTGCACTTCGCAGGCTGTGCAGCCCGCAGCTCCTACCAGACTCTCCCCTCCGGCCGTCCCGCTGGAAAAGGACAGCTTCTCCTCTGCCTTGGACGAGATCGAGGAGCTCTGTCCCACATCTACCTCCACAGAGGCCACCGTGGTAGCGACCGACAGCTTGAAAGGGACCTCCAGCGAGTCCAGCATCCAGAAACCCGAGGGGCCCCCGGAGGGCCGCACGGAGGACTCGAAACTGATGGACTCTCTGCCTGGGAATTTTGAAATCACAACGTCCACGGGTTTCCTGACAGACTTGACCCTGGACGACATCCTGTTCGCCGACATTGACACGTCCATGTATGATTTTGACCCCTGCACCTCTGCGTCGGGGGCAGCCTCAAAAATGTCCCCGGTGTCGGCAGATGACCTCCTCAAGACTCTGGCTCCTTACAGCAGTCAGCCCGTCACCCCGAGTCAGCCTTTCAAAATGGACCTCACAGAACTGGACCACATCATGGAGGTGCTCGTTGGGTCCTAAGGCCCCGGGGACTCGGCCACCTGACCCGCCGCCATGCCCGCCCAGACACTGCGAGCGTCTCCCCACAACCCTGACAGTTCTCCGCACTGTGCATGCACCCTTGCCTGCCTTTTTCAGAGAAAAAGAAAATTTTACAAAAGGATCACACTAGTTTTTGCTTTGAGCAGAGTTGGAGTGCCTTCATCCAAGTATGACCACTTTTAATATGCTTTTTTGAGTGGTTCCTCAGAGACCTACTACCCCGGTATAGGAAAGAGTCCATTTGAAGACAATGTTGCTAATGTTGACAAACATAAACAGTTCGAGTGAAGCACAAGGATTAAGTTGGAAAAGCTGTAAATTGCATGTGCATATTTGTCTATTTTTTCTATAAGTTTTAATGCAAGAGGTAAAAAAAGAAAAAATATATATATATATTATTTAGATAATCTCAGTACCTTTCCTGGCATTTTCGCCCTGTATAGGTTGACTCGGCAATTCAGCCTTTTTAGAGGCATTAAGTACTCCTCGTAAGTGTTGCATTTACATGGCTGTTTAGAAAACTGCTGCCCAAATTTATTTTATATTTTTGTACAGATTCTGCAGTTTATGATATTGTTTTTCTAAAAACAAATGCTGTTTATACATATGAGATAGCTATTTTGATAGGATTTGCTCACATAGTTCCTGCAAACTTCAGATGTACAAGTTGCACTTGTACTTTTATAGAGTTGTAATGTTTTATATGTGTATGGTGCAAGAGAAAATTGGATCAAATCAATCTGCAGTTGATGTCCCCAAATGCAAACACACACACACACACACACACACAGCGCTTTAAGAAAGGGCCAGGTGATATCACACCCAAATTTCACAAGCACCATCCCCCTGGCACAAACACCCGCCAGTACTGTGACTTCCAAAGCCAGAGCCGTGTCTGCTCATCAAACTTGCATTAAGCAATTGGCGGGAGATGGCCATGGAACTCGGGGTTGGAGTGATGGTTCTCCTTAGCTTCCTCTGTGGAGGGACGGCTATCATCTTACTTAAGAGTGTATTTATGCCAAGTTTGCGCTTTTAATTGTTTTTATTTTTATTTTTTAATGAAAACCCAAATGTTCCCTTTTTGGTCTAATTTTTATGATGAACCAGAAATTTTACATACAAACAAAATTTTGTGAAAAGCAACCAACCTCTTCATGGAGCTGAGCCCTATTGCAATACTCAGGGCTCATAAAGAAGAAATTCTTTCCAGAAGGCATCCATCATGTTGCTAAATTGTCTTTTCCAGCGTCCCTTCCCTAGAGCTTTTGTTCCCTCTGTTGCTAAGAGCTGGAAACGGCATCCTCATGATCACCACAGTGAGCTCGGCTTGCTCGCCTCACCTCGGCTGGCCGGGACGCACTCTTCCAACATCCGCGACTCTTGAAGCTGGAGTTCCTCGCCTTGCATCACGGCATCTGGTCTAGTTGCTTTCTTAAATCAACTGCTAATTTAACTACACTTTACACGGCTGTTTTACCCAAATACACAGACAGGAATTTCTATGCATGTTTCCCCTCCTCCCCTATGCTCCCCACCCCCAGGAGACCCTTAAGTAGCTTTTTATTCCTAGTGGTGTACATTTAATTTTAAAACATTTGCAATGTATCATGCTTGTTGCCGAGATTGTTTGTGGCCTTTCTGTTTCAGTTTTCTCTTTCTTCCAATGGTACTTTAGCTGTTGAGTGCAGGTTACAACCTATATTGTTATGCAGGTGGCTTCTTTAGGAATAACTTTTATATTTATTTAAAAAATTTTAAATTATGGGATTTTGTTTTGTTGTTGTTGTTGTCGTCGTCGTCGTCTTTGTTGTTGGTCATTTGTCAATATTCAGTCACCAATTCTGCTCACTTCTTGCCATGGATAAAATTGGGTCTTTCTGGCCAATTAAAGAAGACAACTTTAGAAAATGGCACTTTAAACAAGCCATAGATAGTTTTATTTTTGTAATGCACATGGCAAAGCAAATACGTTTGTGATGAAGGACCTGCTCATCTAAGCAAGAGATTCGTGTTTGATATGATTAAATCTTTCTGCCTTCTAATATGTTTTCTTCCCCACTCAAATGTGTTTCAAAAGGCTAATTATCAACTCAGTAGAGCAGTGAGAAACTGATCAAATTGCAACTCGTTCTCCTACAAGCAGCCTCCATGCAGACACCTCTTACTGCTACACATGTGTCATTTCCTTTGATATAGGACCAGGGACCATCTAATTAAGGTTAGGGTTGTTATAGATGCTTCCAGTGTCGCCGAGCTTCCCTTTCTTGCAAGGAGACAAGCCCCTCCGTACTCCATGCTTTGTACAACTGGAGGACCCTGCAAACTGGCCACGTGCTGCCCACATCTACATACATAGACACAGACAATAGTGTTGATTATTCTGAACAATAACAGGGTAAAGCAGTTGATTTGCCATTGTTAAAAACTGATTTACAGTAACTTAGAACAACTGGACTTTCGTTGGATTACCAAACCTTGAGTGTTTAAACAAATCCCATATGTTGGGCAACAGTTCAAATAAGCACAGAGAAGTGTTGCCCAAACTTGATTCTCTGACTCTGGCATATTTGTAAGGCTAGGCTTCAAAATCAAAACAAAAACCCCCAATGACAGCAGACAAGTGCTTTTTAACTCTGAAACCCTTGCCGTAAATTCTTGATGCTCACAGTCGAACAGAGATGTACATGGGAAACCAGTGGCCCATTTTCAGAAAGAGCAAAGCCTTCAAGAGTTCAAAGTGTCTTTGTGTCCTATTTTTACCAAGAGATGTCCCAACAGGGAAGGGTAGGAGCCCGAGTGGGATCTCCAAGTCTCAGTTCAAGTGCAAGATGTGCTTCCAAATGCCTCCTGGCAGCAGTTCTCTCCCCTTTATGAAAGACACCAAGTGGCATCCAGAGCCAGGCAGGCGGCTGGAGGTACCTTTTATGAGAAAGATGGGCTGGGTGGAGCTGGGGCTGGGAGAGGACAATTATTGACAGTGATGTGCAATGAAGTGACAAGATGAGAGCAGAATCATAAGAGCTTTGAATTTGAAGTGATTTTTTCCCCATAAGTTATTTATTCCTTTTTTTTTTTCTGTGTAAATATATTTATTTTACTGTGGAGCTCTAACAACATCTGGATGGTAATGTGCAGAATGTATGGTAGGAATGTATTCTCTTGTAGGAATGTAAATCTGTATTAAAAGGGGGTCCAATCCAGACTCCCATGGGTCTTCTCAGCAGATACACAGTCCACATTCACTTTTACTGTCTTCTCTAATATGGGTCTATTTGAAATATGCAAAAGGTATGGATGAGGAATGTTTTAATACCTCCAAATTTTTAAGAAAATCAAGCATCAAAGGGTTGATATTTTTAAAAGTTTTCTTAGTAGCACTTTCTCTTGATGACAGAAGGGGCAACCACACGGGCACCCACATTCATACCAAAGGGTGAGAAATGGCCAGAGCCTCCTACACCCCTGAGTGTCTTTACCAATTGAACTTTTTATCGCCATAGCCCCTTGGAGTGCCCCCAACCACCCTGAGGTCAATCAAGGAAAATTTCTTAACTAAATAAGCTCCAAAGAGCCAAAGTATCAACTTACGGATCATTTTTAAAGCTTAAATTTATTAACCACCTTTGCGGTAAACAATGAATTATGAATACCGCAAGGGCAGCCTTCTTAAGTGACAGATGTAAAAAAAAAAAAAAAAAAAAAAAACTCTGTGCAGCGATTGTTATTCTACTCTCTATGAATTGTCTTAATTTCAAAACCTTGCTGTTACAAATTGGACCTTTATACCGTTTTCTGAAAATATTGAAAAGAGCATATTTAACCTGTCCTGACTGTAAATGGTTAACTCCTGTAACTGCCCCGCACCTGGGTGGCAGCAAGGTGTGTGCATCCTGCTTTATGTACAATTGTTCTCAATGCTTCCAAGAATGAGTCTAAATGGTTCTTGAAAATTAGCCAGGATCAAATGCTGTTGCAGACAAAGCCAATAAAAAGTTTTGGACTTCTTTTGGGGATAATAAGTTTGGAAGAGAAGTGCAGTCCACATGTACAGACAACCAAGATTTTGAAAAAGGTGTACATAGTGACATGTTTGGTGCATGGGTTTTGAGGAAGGCTTTTTGTCAAAAAGGAGGTGTGACCTTTCCCCACAGACCTGAGAGCTGTGCCTTTTCTATGCAATATTACAGACGTCACATCGGAACCCAGAGGGCTGTGTTCAATGTAGGTTCGGGCTGTAATCGAAACAATTGGACAGATTAAATGTACATGGAAATGAGCAGTCTTACTTTTGTAGTTTTATATTATACAATAAACAGTTAAAAGATGGGAGATTCGTGTTTGCAGTTCTTTTAATGTTTTTCTTTTTTGGTGGTGGGGGGGGGTGCTGGGGATTGACCTCCTGCGTGCTAGGCAAGTGCTCTACCCATTTTCCTAGAATGGGACCATTTGTTCCCATTAACCCAGGGTCTGGTCCACACCAGCTCTCTGCCACGGTTGGTGTTCTGTGTCTTCCTGAGCCACCTTTCCTGGTTCTCTCCAGATGTCATTTTTACCAGGGTTTGGCCCATCACCAGCTCTCCAAGCCCGTACCCAGGCCACTGCTGGCTTTCCTGAGGCCATCTCACCCACTCAGGAGTCTCAGAATTTGTTGCCAGCTCCTGCCTGGCTCCTGAACTCTGACTTCAATGTCAAATTCTAGAATTTTCCATCTCACAACAGGTCTTAAAATAGGCCTCTTTTTCCCATGGGGCCGAGCCTGCAGTCCTCACCCTGCTCCCAGGCGTGTGGCCCAGTCCCAGCCTCTTTATCCCTCTCCTACCTTCTCCTTGCCAGCCCTCTTTACCCCCCACTATTGTCCCTGCTTCCTAACTGGTCTCCTCCAGACTTGCTTCTCTAGCATCCCTGACATTGAAGGTGACGTGCCAAAACACAAGCAATGATTGCTGCCCATTCTCCTGGAGCCCTTGATGATACAGTCTGGACCCTCCCTGCTGGCCCCCAGAGGCTAGTGAGGGAAGTGTTGGACATTCTCCTTGGCAGCTGGGCCACCTTCGATGGAGTAGTGGGATCCAGCTTACCTCCTCCAGGTCATTTGGGGCCACTAGACCAGCTGGATAGGAAAGAACTGGACATTAAATGTGAAATATGGAGGGAGATGAGTAAAGGTGAATTGTGTTTTCCAAAGAAGATAGGTTCCAATACCTCCAAATGTGACTTGTAATTTGACGATTGGATCTTTATAGAAATAATTGATTTAGCCTGAGGTTAATGTGGACCCTAATCTAATACAATGAGTGTCCTCATAAAAAGAAATCAAGACAGGGAAAGGGGCCTTGTGAGGATGGAGGCTTGGGGTGTTTCTACAAGTCAAGGAGCACCCAAAATAACCAGCAAACCCCTGGGAACTAGGAGAAAGGTATGGACAGATTCCCCCGTACAGCCCTTCAAGGAACCCTCCCCGCTAACACTGTGCTCTTGGACTTCCAGCCTCTGGAAAGGTGAGTTTCTATTGTGGAAGTCACCCAGTTTGGGTCCTTTTGTTTTTGTTTTTGGTATCAGGGATTGAACCCAGGGGCACTTTGCCATTGAGATCTCAGTCCTTTTTTATTTTGAGATTGGGTCTCACTAAGTTGCTGAGGTTGGTCTTAAACTTTTGATCCTCCTACCTCAGCGCCAAATTGCTGGGATTACAGGCGTGCATCACTGTGCCTGGCTGGGGTCTTTCGTTATGGCAGCCCTCACAAACTAATACAAGCAGGATGAGCTGTTTGGAGATGCCCAGTGGAGACTCTAGGCAATTAAAAACAAGGGTCCACTCTCAGGAGTGTGGTTTGTATCTGGAATTATGAGCATTTGCTATTCATTCATGATATAACTGGGGAATCATTCAACCTCTGCTCTTGGGGACAAGATAAAGTCATACCTCCTGAAGTCCTTTGAAAACGTTGACGGTACAATAAAAATGCAAGTTATGAGTTTTTCTTCTCTCTTGCCTACAACTGCCTGGCATGTAGTAGGTACATTGTTTATAGAATTAAGGGGAGAAATCCTGTGATGTGCCCTTCCCTATGGAATGAGAGAAGCACAGCGCTCAGCAGCATCTCTGTCTGGTCCAGGGTCCTCTCCCCACCTCCCTGTGCGTGCCCCATTTCCATCACACAGCTGCACCTGCCCGTGACCTTGTCTTCTCCTGCCTGAAGGAGTTCCATCATTTGAAGGCCAGCTCAAATGCCTCTCCTGGAAGTCACCTCTGCAACCCTGCAGTCAAAAGCTGCCTCTCTCTCTGGGCTCCTTCAGGGCTCTGCACCTCTGCAAACGCCCTGGCTGGCCCTGCAGTGGCTTCAGGTTAGCATGGCACCATGGGTTTCCTCTGCTACCCTCCACAATTCTCTAAGGGCAGCAACCCTGTGATGTTCGTCTTTGCCAGGGGTCCGCACACTACAGCCTACTAGTGGGCAGCCAGGTCCTGCCAACTGCCTGTTATTGCTAAAAAAAAAAAAAAAAGTGACCCTAGAACATGGTCATTCTCCCTTATCTGTGACTAGCCTGTAGCCACTGTCGTGCCATGATGGCAGAGCTGCAGTTGAGACCACCACGTGGCCCTCATAGCTGGAAGATTTGCATTTCCCTTCTTTACGGAAAGAGTTTGCCAAACCCTGATATTTGCAGCCCACAGGATTCTTAGAACACTGTCTAACCGTTGATGGGACAGGCTCAGGACTTCCTTTGCTTAGGGACATGCACCTCAGGAGAGTGTAACACAGCGCCTGGGAAAGGTCACTGAGTGCTGGAGGTGGTGGTGTGAGGACCGGCCAGGCAGAGCAGTCAGGAAAGCCACACAGGAGCGGGCATGTTCAGAGAGCTCAGGACTTAGGAGAAGCCTTAGATTGGGACGGGCCAATGTGAAAATGAGGCCCAGAGAGGGAAACGATTATGGTCTAAAGAAAAACAGTTGATAGCACTGGGATTCAGATTTTGGCTTTGCAACCAGACTGCAGCAGTTTGAATCCTAGCTCCACCACTGACCACCCGTAATGACCGGCACATTCTGAGCCTCTGTAGCTTGCTCTCACGTTTATGAAATGGACTGAATAATTGAGGCTTATCTCATGGAATGCTGGGGATTAAATGAGTCGATACACGTAAACCACTTAGAATAGTTCTAGGATCTTAAAAAAAGTCCACAAATGTTGGCTGTAGCTAATGTCAGTGGCTAAAATCACGTCATGCTCAGGGCTGCGTTTTAGGGTGGGGCCGAAAAGTAAAAACAAAGGTGCAGGCATGTTTGGTAGGGGACACCATGACACCCTGACACCATGCTTGTTCGCAAGGGGCCAGCTATTTTCTTACAGAGAACACTGCCGCACGCTCATGTGGCCACCTGTGAGTCCAGAGTCCTATTGCCTCTTCCATCTTTCAACATTCTTTTGTTCCTCTTGGAAGGTAATTGTTGACTGAATCACAAGTAATATTCCCCAGGGTCACCACTTACTGAGTGCTCATATGTGCCTGACACCACTAAGGGCTGGTGTGCATGATTTTGTGAATCCTCCCAACCCCAAACCCCCTGAGGTTTTTCTTACCACCCCTGCTTTACAGAGGCAGGAATCCAGACTCAGAGAGGTTAAGCAGTTTCCCAAAGTCACACAGCTCACAAGTGGCAGAACTGATAACCCCTTCAGATCACCATTGTCTTCAGTCTGAGGCTGAGTAGGGTAAAAGGGCAGGAGATTATATTCTAATTCGAGGGACCCTGCCTAGTCATTCCACCTCTCTTCTTCACAAGGCTGCATGGCTCCCTGGTAGCACACTGGCAGCGTTGTCTTGAGGAGCAAGAGAAGGAAGGTGTCCAGGTGGGCTCACAGTGAACCAGGAATCGAGATAGTGTTTCAGGACTGAATCCCCCCAGGCTCTCTTGTCCTGGCTCTGTGTGACCTTGGGCCAGTCACTTCCCCTCTTGGGGTCTCAGGGTCAAAAGCAGGAGGCAGGACATTTGTGATTCTCCCTGACTGCCCTTTAGAATCACAGGAAGTGGGTCTCCATCAGCATCTCTGAGCATGGGGTACAGCCTCAGGGTTTTACAGAAGCTCTTGGATGGGAGGAGAACTGCTGGCCTAAGGTGCCAGCCCTCGAGGCATCTGGGATGGTGTGGCCTTGTGCATGACAGGCCGGCTTTGTCCCTGGAGCTGGGAACCCCCTCTGCAGCAGGCTGTCCCCCCACCCCCCGCCCCGCAGGGCAGCCAAGCTGCCAGCTGCTAGCAAGGCCTATTGTTCAACAGTGACAAGAAATGGCTGCAGAGCACAGGCCGGAGAAAGGCTGGAGGCTGGGGGGAGGGGTGGGCGGGCTGGAAACCGGCTCCCAGCCCAGGCTCCCCTGGGGGCTGGCCTGTCCGCCCCTCAAGCAGTCTGTCCCCTCCCTCCTTAGGGTTGGCTGGACAGGACGAGTGTGTGGGCAGAAGTGAGTGGTGCTGGTCCTGCCTGTTGGTGGAGGAGTCTGGCTGCCTGCGGAGAAGGATTGATGGTCACTTGTGTCCCAGCGGAGCGACTGAAGGCAGTGCCAGGTGGCTGAGAGCTTTGAAACCGAGTTCCAAGTCTACGGGGCCCAAGCTCTTGTATGTGTGCCGCTGGCCGCGGCTGGAGAGAGCCGGCTGCTGTGATGACCCTTGACATGGGGATCCTGCTTATGATGTGTGAAGCATTTCTTGAACATTTGGGGGGGTGGGGGTTGGGTCTGTTTTTATTTTTGTTTTTTAATTCTTGTGATGATTCCAGAAGGAGGCTGAGCAGGCCTGAGTGAGCTGGGTACAGAAGGGACACAAGGACACTGGGTATGGGACTAGAAGGATTTGACACTGTCCTTCATCACACTCCAGCAAGTAACCCTGTGGCTTAAAGATGCTGACTGGGGGTGGCCTTGTGAGGAGAGCAGCATCCCTAGCTAGCCTCGGAGCAGGGGGCTTCTCTTAGAGCTCTTTAGTGGGGGCTCAGGGGAACTGAAGCCACTGGAGACTTGACTCTACCCTTGCTGTCCCTGGGAAGCTCCCTCCCTGAATCCCATAACTGAGAGGGCAGAAGAGGCTCAGCCCCAGGCCACCCCTGCCCTCCCCATGGAGCCACGCCTCACATTCCACCTGAGAGGAAGTGTGGCCTTTGCTGGGTTAACCCCGCTTCCAGACAAATCTCCGTCCCTCTTCCCCAGATTGCTGTCCCTAAGCCTCACCAGGGCAGAACACCCCTCCCCCTCCCCACGGTCTCTTGGTCAATTCCTCCGTGTCTCCCTCCTGTATTACTATTTGAAAGTGAGCTCTGCTGTCACCTGGCAGTGGGGTCAGCCTCAGGGTGTCTGATGCCACCCACCCCTGTGCCCTCCTGAGCTCAGAGTTTTCAGGGTCTGGTGGGCTGAGCTCTAGCTCCTGGGCTTCCAGGCAGGTCTGGGGGTGCTGGGAGGCTCCAGGGTTCGGCTCATTGAAGTCAGGGGATCTGAGACCCCCACCAAGAGAGGCCCAGGGATCCCTGTTGGGGGCTCACCTGCTGGCCATGGGACTGCCCCCTAGGTACCTGGCTTCCCCCTGGAGAGCTGCCTGGCTCCCTGACTATGGGGTCTTTTGAGGTAGTGCTTTCTCTGTTTCCAGATGGGCCTGAGTATCTCCGAGCATGCGCAGTTTATTTGTGGGTGTGTCGTGGAGAGGCTGGACAGAGGGGCTGTGGGTGCCAGGCCCTGGTGGAGGAGAAGCATCTGCCTGGGAGGAGGTTAGAAGCCCATGGCCTGGTGCTTTTGTTCTGAGTGGCCTGCAGATGGACTGTGGTGTAGACAGGGCTTGTTTGGGACCTCCGGTAGGGTCAGGGCTGGGGGCCTCAGGGAGACTAGCTTTGGAAAGCACTTTCCCTCTGGGGCTTTGGGCCGCCCGCTCTGGTCGCCCTCTCACTGATGCAGAAAGGGAAAGCAGGGTCCAAAAAAGTCAGGCAAGTTGTCTGAGGCATCGCAACCCATAGCTGGGGGTGTGGGGTCCACCTGTGGCTGCAAGGCCCTGCTCTGAACCTCGTCAATCCGCTGCCCAGCCGCCCATGGTCCTGAGGCCACATTGGGGGTCACTGTGGAGAGGCCACCAAGCCAAAAGCCTAGACATATCCCTGACTGGTTTGCAGCTGGCTCAGAGAAGAATGGGAGGCCAGGAATACTTTTTGGTCCCCAGGTCCTAATCATCCATACCCCTGTCCTGTCTGGATCCTCAACATGGCCACAGGGAAGGACAGGCCAGTCAAGAGATCTTTGGAAGAGAGAAGGGCTCCCCACCACTGAGATCAGTCATTGCTGGTCATGAGTAACCAGAGGACAGAAAGGACCCATGTGAAGACTGGTGGCAGCAGGAAGATGGGCTGGGCCACCTCAGGGAAGGGGGCCCTCGTGATGTGTGGGCTCTCCCATTGAGCAAAGCTTACAGGCTCATCCTGCAGAGTTCCCATTGTGCATTCCACACCCAAATCCTGAGAGTCACTCTTTCCCACCCACACCTACTCTCGGCAGATCCCCAGCCCCACTGCCACCAGCAGATCCCACCAGAATTATTGCAACAGTCCCCTATCTGGTCTACTAGCTCCCACCCTTATTTGCATCCTGCATCCTCAACGGAGCACCCAGAGTTATCCTTTGGAAATAAATGAGGACTGGGTGCAGTAGTGCATACCTTTAATTCTAGCCACCAGGGAGGCTGAGGCAGGAGGTCACAAGTTTGAGGCCAGCCTTAGCAATTTAGTGAAGCCTTAAGCAACTTAGCGGGACCCTGTCTCAAAAAATAAAAAAGGCCTGGGGTTGTAGCTCAGGGAACCCAAGTACCCCTGGGTTCAATACCCAGAACCAGAAAAAGAAAAAAGAAAAGAAAGAAAGAAAGGAAGAAAAGAAAGGACAAAGAAATACAAATGAAAAATAAATGAGCTCTGTGCTTCTTGATATGAGCACCTGGGATCCTGTGAGAATGAAGATTCTCGTTCACCTAGTTGGGGTGGGCCTGGGGCTCTATTTCTCGCAAGTTCCCAGGTCATACTGATCAGGGAACCACTGAGAAGCCAAATGCTAACATTATGTTTCTCCTGTGCTCCATGGATTCTTCTGCCTGCCTGCCTGCCTGCCTGCCTTTCTCCTTCTCTCTCTGTCTTTCTTTCTTTCTTTCTTTCCTCTTTTCTGTCTTTTTTCCAGTGCAGAAGATCAAACCAGGGCCTGGTACATGCTGGGCAAGCTCCACCCCAGCCCCCGCCTAGCTTGCTTGGCTAAGACCCACAGTTCTTGGCTTTTGGGGCCACCCCACTCCTCCCCCAGTCCCACTCACTTGGCTCCAGCCCCAGCCCCCTTCAGCTCCTCGAGCACACCCAGCGGAGTCCTCTGGGCTTCACGCAGCCTGTCCCCTCTGCCTGCAGGCACCCTCGTGCCCTCCTGCCTGCCTTGCTCTGGCTCAGGGGCCCTGTCCTGCCTTCCTTTCTCCTGCTGTTTCCTCACAGCACACCTCCATGTTGATTTGATCATTGTGTCTCCCTCAGGGACTGTAAAGGCTGAAGGACTGGGCTCAGGGGAGTGTCTGCCTGCTGGTGCTGGGTCTCCAGGCCAGGGGAAGGTAGATCTGGCAGCTGCCCTCTGTCGTCTGCAGGCTTGTTCCCCACAGGAGGACAGGGACAGCAACAGTCGTGGTAGATGTTTCTTGACCTCTTATGTCCGCGCCTGGCTAAGGGTTGTCCATGGAGTATCTCATTTAATCTTCCCTACAGCAAGGTAGGCCTGTTGTTGCCACCCATTGGAGGGTGGCCTCCTGCTCTGCTTGCTACCCCATAGCTCACTAGGGTCTCCCTCCCGCCCTGGGTCAGGGACCTGACTTCCTTAGCAGCCCTGTCCTTTCCCAGAGCCAACACTTGGCAACCTACAAGGAGGAGAAGCTTCTAGCCCTGCACCCCTCAGGCCAAGGGACCAGGCTCTGTTCCTGGGTCATTGAATAATCCAGCCCCTGCAACCAGGGACCCTGTGAAGATTGGGAGGGCTCGCCTGGAGAGAGAAAGCCTGAAGACATCATACCAGGTGAGAGAACTGATGGATGTAGCGACTTGTGTGCTGGTCTTGTGAAAGGTGTCCCTTTACCAGATGAAGAAGTTTTGTGCTGTCAGCCTGAGTGCCCCACCCCACTCCACACCACGTCCACCCCCTGCCTCCAGCACTACTGTGGTCTCCGTGATGTGGCCTGTTCACAACTAGTGTGGAAGGAGAGGGGCTGCCAGGCCCTGACTGGAAGGAAAGGGGAGTAGACGCCAATGTTTTAAAAATTATTAAAAAACAATTTTTTTTTTACTAGTAGATTTGATTTATTTAAGCATTCTTAGGTTTACAAAAAAATTGACCCCCCCTCAAAAAAAAATTGTACAGTGTGGAGCTGGTAACGTAGCTCAGCGTTAGAGTGCATTCTAACTCACTGGGTTCCATCCTCAGTAGCGCATGCGAGCACACACGCGCACACACACTCACACACACACACACACACACACACACACACAGGTTCCTATGTGTGCCCTCTCCCTCCCACTCCAGGGTTCCTCTGTTACTAACACTTTGCATCAGTGTGTTACATTCATGACAGTTGAGGAGCCAATAGTGATATATAATTATTAACTGAAGTTCACACCAAAGCTCACTGTTGGTGCGATACACTCTATGCATTGCAACAAATGTAATGACATGTGTCCGCCATTACGATATGCAGCATGGTTTCGCTGCCCTGAGAATTCCCTATGTTCCACCTATTCATCCCTCGCCTCTCCACCAGAATCCAGGCAACTTTGGACCTTTTCACTGTCTCTGTGGTTTTGCCTTTTATAGAATGTCATACACTGGAGTTGAAAGCATACAGCATGTCGCCTTTTCAGACTTAGCAATACACATTTCAGGTGCCTCTGTGTCTTTTCCTGGTTTGATAACATTTGAGACCTCAATAATTTTCCAATGTCTGTATGTACCACAAGTCAACATTTACTGTTAGTGTTTTGGATTTTAGTCGTTCTAACAGACATGGAGTGGTATCTCATTATTGTTCTAATTTATGATATGTATATTATACATATCATAAATATATATATTTATCATAAATATATATATTTCTCTTTTAGTACGGGGGATTGAACACAGGGACACTGAGACACATCCCCAGCCCTTTTTATTTTTTTATTTTGAGACAGTCTCACCAAGTTGCTGAAACTGGCTTTAAACTGGAGATCCTCCTGCCTCAGCTTCCCGAGTCATTGTGATTATAGGTGTGCGCCATGGTGCCCAGCTAATTTGCAGTATCTCAATGAAATATTATATTGATTATGCTCAGTATACTTTTATGTATTTACTTGTCATCTGTATGCCTTTGGTGAGATCTCTATTCAAATGCTCATTTTTTAGCTGGATTGTCAGTTTTCTTATTGGAGTGTTCCTTGTGTATTTTCAATACCAGTCTCTTTGCAGGTATGTATTTTGTAAAGACTTCTTCCCAGTCTGTGGCTTGTATTTTCATTCTCTTAATAATTTTTTTTCAGAGCAGATGTTTTTAAATGTTATTGATGTCCATCTTAGTTTTTCTTTCATGGACCTCACTTTTGGTGTTCTATAGAAAAAGTCCAAATCCAAGATGGCCTAGATTTTCTCCTATGTCATCTGTAGAAGATTTGTAGTTCTGCATTTTATATTTAGGTTTATGATACATTTCAAGTTAATTTTGTCTCTTCTTTTTGGCATTTTTTGGAATTTGTTTTCTTTTATGGTACTGGGATTGAATGCTGAGCACATGGTCTAACAGTGAACTATACTCCCAGCCCCTACTTTCATTCAAAAAAAGTTTTTTTCATTAAACACAGCTCTTTATTAAATTCATTTTTATATGTGAGTCAGTATCATATAATTTGTTTCAGCATTATTTGATGGAAAGACTTCCTTCTCTATTGAAATGCTTTTGCTGTTTTATCAAACATTAGTTAGACTATACTTGTGTGTGTCCATTTCTGGGCTCTCTATTACCCAAAACCAAAAATTACAGGGCTGGGGATGTGGTTCTGTGTCATACCTGAGGCTCTGGATTCAATCTTCAGTACCACAAAAAGAAAAAGAAAAAAAATACGGTAAATTTAGTTTAAAAATCTTAATTATTTGTATTTGCAAATCTAAAATCAGAAAACATTTTATTCCAAGAAATAAAATAAGTGTTCCAATGAGGTGAACAGAAGAGATTGGTTTTATAGACAGAGAAGGGCTGAAGGAAGAAGAAACAAATAAAATAATTTAAAAAGCAGACCAGTCATTTCAAAGTTACTTTTCCTTGTAAGGTAGAGACCCAGATACAGAAAAAGAGAAAAACAACTGATTAGTTAAGTTCGGGTTACAAAAAAAAAATTAAAAAACAGCAAAAGGAACTTCATTATCATGCTGATTAAAGCTATCCTAGGAAACTTGGCTAATATTTCTCTCACTGCTTTCTTTGGCAGGTAAGATAAGAACTTAGCTTTGCGGGGCTGGGGTTGTAGCTCGGCAGTACAGAACTTGCTTACCAGGGTTGAGGCACTGGGTTCGATCCTCAGCATCACATAAAAATAAATAAATAAAATTAAGGTACCATGTCCATTTACAACTAAACAAAATAAAAAGTTATAAGGTGGTAAATTCCAAGTTAAAAGAAAAAAGAGAGAGAGAGAGAACTTAGCTTTGGTGGAACTCTAATATGAGTGATCCATTTTGATTTTTAGTCAGGTCTATTTGAGCCCAGTGCAGGAGCTTAGTCCAAAACAAGAGCTTCCTGAAATTTTTATTTAACAGTGTTCTGGTCTACTTATCTATTTGTGTATCTCTTTTTCAATACCATGCTGTCTTGATCACTGTAACTTTATACAGTGAAGTTGGTAGTGTCAGTTCAACCAACTTTGTTTTTCTCAACTTCGACATGTTAGCTATTCTGGGTCTTTCCTTCTCCACATAAACTTTAGAATCAGTTTGCTAATATCTACACAATAACATGCTGGGGTTTTGATTGCAATGATTGTATTGAATCTCTACATTGAGTTGAAAAGAACTGATGTCAGAACAATATTGAGTCTTCCTATCCATGAACATGGACTATCTCCATTTACTTAGATCTTTGCTTTCATTCATCCGTGTTTTGTAGTTTTCCTCAAATAGATTTTGTACATGTTTGTTAAATTTATTTCTTATTTTGGGGTGCTAATGTAAATAGTTCTTTACAAGAACTTGTCTTTAATTTCAAGTTTCAAAAACATTCAAAATTTCAACATTCTAAACATGAATCAGGTTACCTCCTGGTTCTCCTACCTTATTTTTCCCACTAAACTTAAACTGTCAGCTCCTTACTTGTCAGACCTCCCTTCCAATCTCAGCTTTCCTATATGCTCCCTCCCATAGTGCCATCATTACACAAGCCTTTCTGACCTGGGACCACCACTCCAAGCTCCATCCTGCCACAGAACTTTTGCACTGCTACCTCTAACTTTCTATTATTGTGAATCCTCTCCAATTACAATTTTTATAAATCAAAAACAGTTAAATATCAGTGACAACATAGGGTTCTTCTACTCAATATGTCTCACTCCTTCTCATCCTCCAAGTCTCAGCTCATGTGCCACCTTCTCAGAGAGACCTTTTCTGGCCACCTCATGCTCATCTGGGCACGTCAGTGTTTTATTTTCTCCAGCATTTATCACCATCAGAAGTCATCTCAGGTATTCATTTGCTTCCTGGTCTCTTGCCTTCTTTCCCTCCTCTAGCATTCAGGAGTATGTTCCTAACAGTAAAGACCTTGTCTTAGTAAACAAGCCCCTGAGAGACCAGATGAGCTGTGGAGCCCAGATATTTGTACCATCCAAAGGAAGGGGAAATCTGCACATGCAACTTCAAAATTAATGGATGCCATATTTTCAACCAGATCTCTGGTTCGGGATGGAGACTGATTCCCCTGACATAGAACAATAGGGACATATGATATTTCTGCCCCTAAGTGTTGAGGACCTAATTAATAATCTTCATGATCAGGTGGTTGAACAGTAGCTTGGACTAATCAGAAAAAAAGGATTCTGTTGAAAGCAGAGGGGACTACGCGAGAAGTAGCTCTGCTCTGGCAACACCCATTTGTTTCTTTGGCTACCACTTCCTTTAGCCTATCCCATACTCAATGACAGAATAGTTTTCCTTACACCACACATTGTTAATTTCATTTAAAACAAGAGATTTCCAGCTCCTACTCTGACTCCCTATTGCCCCAGGCAAATATTCAAACCCCTTCCCTTGTCTTTGAAGCTCAACTTTCTCCTGCCCCACTGACAGCTCCTGGAGTCCCATGCAAAGGGTGGCCTTCTTCCCTTTCTCCCTAATGAAATCCTGACCATCTGGAGCTCAGATTAAGCCCCACCTCTTCTAGGAACATTCCCTATCCACACACAATACAAGCTCTGTGGTTCTCCGTTGGTGCCCAGGTTAGTTTGCTCAACTCACAGGGTTTCTTTGAGGACTACCGGACACTGGTTCAGAGCTTAGGTTTGGAAAGATGGGGACTGAGAGCAGAGAGACTGCTGCTTTGGCTCTTGTGTGTGACTTGTTGGAAGGGGAAGGAGAGGAGGGTCCTCCCAGCTGGAAAGGACCTTTGTGGGCAATGTCTCCCCCATGATGGGGGCCAGAACCCCCAGAACACAGGAAAGTCAGGTGTGATGACCTCAAAGAGGGGATCCATGTACCAGTTCCTCCTCCCCTAACTCCCCTCCCTGTTCCTAAGTGTAGAACCAGCCGGTTTGACTCAAGTGGCAGGAAAAATGCCACCCCCCCACCAAGCTGCTGCACATCTGTGCCCAGACAAAGCCAGCTATTAATCCTAGCCTTTGTGTGAGTGTTTGGGTGTTGAATTCCACTTGGATCTGCCGGCTTTTGGAAGGGGAGATTGGAGGGGATTTAGCAAGGACAAAAGGAACCCACTGAGTGGAATGGTGGGCGGGGGAGCAGGGAAGCTAAGAAGCCCAAGTGCATTCACTCCCAGCCTGGTCAGGCCTTCTGGGAGCCCAGCTTCAGCCGGAGCTGCAAGGCTCCAAGATTCCCAGGGTCTGAGTCACAGAAAGGGGGCCACTTCCCAGAAGAAAAACACCAACTCCAAAGGCTGACAGGGGCCTGCCTTCTACTCCAGATGCTGCTTGGGGCAGAAGCCCTGGCCTGACAGGGCCTGGGCACTGCTCCTTTCAGACTGGGAAGCCCATTGACCAGACAAATCAAAGGGTGGGAGTCAGGAAGAGAGAGACAGAAGAAGCCCAAAGCTGGAAGGAGTGTGTCCAGATCAGAGAGAGCATGTCAAAGCCACCAGGAGTCCCCAGCTGAGATAACTGCACTAAGGTGAGGGCCTGAGCAGGAAGGGCTGCTGGCTCTCAGGGGCTCTGCGGTTCCTGGTATCAGGCGGAATCTCAGCATCCAGGGAACACCATCTACACAAGATCTAACTGGCTCAAGCATCAAACACTCAGAGTAGCCCAGAATGGGGTCACACCTTGTGTGTGTGCCTATGTGTGTGTGCACATCCCCGTGTGTTACAGTGGCAGGCGCTTCTGTGTTGAAGACCTGCAGCCCGGCAGGTGTTACTTGATTATGTTACTTAACAGAAGCTCTGTTCTTGTTGCCAGATTGGTAGGCAAGCAGCCTGGGTGTGAACTGAAACACCCTGATCTGCCCCTGCCCCTCCTACTTTGTTAATTTCATTTAAAACATGAGATTTCCCATCTGCAGAGATGTGACTCCAAACTTCTGGAGCTGTCAAGTCACACCAAGAAGTACAAGTGATTTTAACTCCATGTGGGTGTGGAGATACACACTCAGAGCTTCCCCCACCTTATCTGAGATGTGTGGTAGTATCACTCACCCACTGATTAAATAGTTAGCTGAACTATAACATTATAGGACCAAATTCTGGGTTAGTTGCTGCTGGGCAGCAAATATAAAATATGGTTCGTGATGGTGCTTGTATGGAGTTTAAAGAAGCTTCTGGGCTTATCTAACTATTTTCTGCTTGGTGTTAGCACACGTTCTCTCTCTACCTTAATTAATTCTAGAAATGAAAGACATTCATCCACTCACCCATCACTCATTCAGGAACAGCAAAGGCAAGTCTGGCCCAATGTTCCTCCAATTCCCTCTTGGACTTTGGGGAAGGGAGTTTGGGAATTAAGATGGGGCAGGAGCCGGGCGTGGTGGCGCACGCCTGTAATCCAAGCGACTCAGGAGGCTGAGTCAGGAGGATCGCGAGTTCAAAGCCAGCCTCAGCAACTTAGCGAGGCCCTAAGCAACTCAGTGAGACCCTGTCTCTAAATAAAATACAAAATAGGGCTGGGGATGTGGTTCAGTGGCCGAGTGTCCCTGGGTTCAATCCCTGGTTCAAAAAAAAAAAAAAAAAAAATAATGGAGGTTTCCGGGAGGCGGCTGCGGGGAGGAACAACCTGTTGCAGTCAAGGCACACTTTCTAAGGCCCTGGCCCCAGGCAGCCCCTACTCTGGAGGGTGGGGGGAGAGTAAGTGGAAGCAGCTCCTTTCACTTCCAGATGGGGCTTTTTAGAAGAGTAAAGCCACTTCTGTTTGCCCTTTTTCCAGAGGGCATCTGCATGGATTTTTGTTTTTTGTTTTTTTGTTTGGGTACCAGGGATTAAACTCAGGGGCACTCCACTACTGAGCCCCATCCCCAGCTCTATTTTGTGTTTTATTTAAAGACAGGGTCTCACTGAGTTACTTAGCACCTCCCTTTTGCTGAGCCTGGCTTTGAGCTCGAGATCCTCCTGCCTCAGCCTCCAGAGCTGCTGGGATTACTGGTGTGGCGCTGCCCCTGGTCATCAGCATGTTTGCTGAGGAGTCCTGTGTGGCTGGGTGGAAGGCCCCAGCCCTGCACTGCCTGGGCAGTTTTGCTCCAATGGAGACTTTGTACTCAGGAGCCACCTCTGTGCGAAGCTTCTCCTCTGTGCTGACAGTGGGGGCGAGGGGTGGGGCTGGAGGTGCCATGGAGTTGAGGGGATCCGCAAGTGGAGCTGGTTTGTATTCCCCAAGATCACGTCACTGTAAGGAAGGGGCAGGTGTAAATGACCAGTGACCAGTTCTGCCACTCATCTTGCCCATCCACCCATCCCCAAGTGGACCGCAGCAAATGGAATTACTGTGAGTGGGGAGGATCAAGAGAGGGTGAGGGAATATTTGTAGGACAGTGTGACAGGGAAGGTGGGGAAAGGGGCTAGGGTCAGAAGCCCTAATCAAGTGGCCTCCCAGGCAGTTGGTCCAGGCACAGAGTCCTCCCAAGCCTCAGCTCTGCTGTGAGCAGGTGGGCTTGAGGAGGGTCAGAATCATCACTGTGCAGAGGCTCCCTGGGTGCATCTGCCCACCTGGGAGCAGGGAAGGGTCTGGCTTCCCAAATAAACAGCAACCAGAGCAGCATTTACTGAGTGCTCTGTGCTGGGCAATGTGCTAAGTTTTTTTACATTGCTTTATCTCCGTAAAGCTCATAGCAACCCAGGAGATCATCACTACTGTTATTCTCGTTTGTAGCTGTGCACATGGAAGATTAGAGAGGTTCTTACCCAAAGTTATGTGGCTACATAGAGCTTGAGCCAGGACTTTAAAGTGGAGGATCCCTCAGACCCCTGGATCCTTTTCTTTACTTCCCCAGTTCTACCTCCCCCACCCTTCACACCTGACTGTGTGAAAAAGGACTGAAGAGGAGAAAAAGTCCAGTTTGAGCCTCTATTATGGCAACTTGGTTGAACATGAGATGGCCGGTCAGGAAATTATCTGGGGATTTCATTGCTCTAAGATGTTGACCATCCACTTCCAGAAGAAGACATATTAGCCATCTTTGGAGAGTGAATATTTTATTTTTACTTTTAAAATTTCATTTATGCATTGCGGTACTGGAATTGAACCCAGGGCCTTGTGCATGCTAGGCAAGCATTCTACTACTGAGCTGCATCCCTCTCCCAAAACGAATTTTTAAAATTATTTTTTTCTTTTTGCATTTTTGTAGAAACAAGCTGGAAAATCCAGAGAAACAAAAATAAAAATGCAAAACACCCTTGCACTACTCAGAGGTACTGACTGCTAAAACCTTGACATTTCTTTTTGCAAGCTCTGTCCTAAGTACATGGCATAGACACATTTCAAGACTCTTTATTTTTTGAAGTAATATTATTATTATTTGGAAACTACTACTTGATTTCACTGATGAGTT
>JAJEJO010002292.1:153945-200708 GCA_020662805.1 Glaucomys volans | reverse complement strand
AGGGAGGAAGGGGAAAGGAAGGAAGGGAAGAAGGGGTTTCCTTCTAGGGTACATACTTGAGGGGGCCTGGACATCAGTAGTTTTGATCTTCTGTGCTTCTAATTTGAGCCACTGTTCTAAATCAGACTTCTCCCACTGCCTGGCTCCAAATGCTTCCATTGCAGAATCTATTATCTTTTTTTTTTTTTTGGAACCAGGGATTGAACTCAGGGGCACTCGGCCACTGAGCCACATCCCCAGCCCTATTTTGTATTTTATTTAGAGACAGGGTCTCACTGAGTTGCTAAGGGCCTCGCTAAGTTGCTGAGGCTGGCTTTGAACTCTCGATCCTCGTGCCTCAGCCTCCCGAGTCGCTTGGATTGCAGGCGTGCGCCACCGCGCCCGCTCTATTACCATTTTTTGACACCCAGTTTTCTCTGGTGAAAAATGGGTGGCAGAACTGCAAAGCAACAGAGCAACCCCCCTCTCAAACCGTAAGTCCCACAGAATAGGCGGGTTTCTGGAAAGAGCATGAGGTGCCCTGGGGGTCAGGGTTTCTGCCAGTTGGAGGGAAAGAGCTGAAAAGAGCTTGCTCAGGCCTTGAACTGCCCTGAGGACCTGTGAGCTGCCGGTGGAGGAGGAGGAAGGAGGGACTGTGTGGAGCTCCTGCTTCTCTAGTGCACCCTCTGGGGCTTCCACACTGAGGATGAGAATCTTGTCTGAGGGAAGTTCTTCTCTTCCCAGATGCCAGCATAAGAGAGAGGAGGAGTGTGGGCCAAGGAATGGAATCCTCCAGGACAGGTCACCCTCAGGCTCTGAGATCTGAGCCCTCTTCTAGTTGATGACATTCTCAGACATTTGAATTCATGTCCATTAAAATCCAAAGAATCTGCTTCCCGTCTCTCCACCCTGGCTCCACCCTCATGCACACCTGGGAGACAGGATGGGATTTAAAGTCTTTCAGCTGATTCAGCAGGAAGGCCCCTGGAAACCCCAGGCTGGCTTGGTGCGCCTCCATGCAGACCTTTCCTGCACTGCCACAACCCCAAGATGGAAAAAACATGTAGCACACTCTGGATCCCAGTCCACCTGGTGCCAGTGTGTGAACCTGAGCCTCAGTTTCTTCATCTGTGAAATGGAGGCAGTAATGCAGATACCTAAGTTTCCTAAAAAAACTGAAAAAGCAAAGTGTGGTGCATCACTCAGGCAGAGCTTGAGGTGCTCTGTGGGGGTGCCTCAGCTCCAGTCAAGGCCCAGGGCCTCTCCATCCTCTTTTTCATTCCCAGTCATCCCCCACTTATTCCATAGCTCTGGGCCTCAGGAGGTAGCCCCTGCTAAATGGTCTCCCAGTCTCCAGCTCTGAGCAGACCTCACCAGTGCCCAGCCTTCCCCACACCCAGGCTGTGTCCCAGCCTCATCTCCCACCTGCTGTCTGTGAGCCCCAGGCTCCTGCACCAGCTCCCCGCAGCCTCTGTGCTTTCCCGCCCAGCCTTAACATTAAATATTCCTTTAATTAGTTTGCAATACTGAGGATTCAATCCAGAGCCTAGCATAAGTCAGGGAACTGCTCTGCCTCAGTTACATCCCCAGTCTTATTTTATTTCACTTATTTCATTTTGCTTTAAAGATAGGGTCTCACTAAGTTGCTCAGGCTGACCTCCAACTTGGGGTCCTCCTGCCTCAGTCTCCAAGTAACTGGGGATATAGGTGTGTGCCATCATGCCTGGCTGTAAATTTAATTTTCATTGAGCACTTTATGTCAGGGAACATGCTCTATCTGCATCAGTTTATTAATTGCTCATAGAACTGTTGTACCCAAAGAAAATAAGATCATCCAAGCTGTTCATGTAAAGCCAAAAGAAGCCTTTATTTTAGCTGGCCAGCGACGACCTCCCTTACACCTAAAAGTGGGGTGTGGGGGAATGGAGCTTTAGTTCTTTTGTTGCCAGCATTTATAGGGAAGGGAGGGACTAGGGTGGGGCTGTCTCTCTCCTGATGGCACTCAAGAATCTTTTTGGGGAGTATAACAGAACCCTTTTATTATCCCATTTCATAGATGAGGAAAGTGAGACTAGCTCAGTGGAACTTGCCCCAAATCAAGGGCATATGAGGTCAGGACCGGGGCTCTGACCCCAAGGTGTTCTACTGCTCAGGTTTTGTATCAGAGACACTGACCTTCTCATGTGACCCCAGGGAGCTTAAATTCCAGCGGATGTTCTGACTCCCTCCCCTCCCCTCTCACTGCCTTCTGCTCCCTTTTCAGCATTTAGTCTACCCTGCCTCAAATAGGGATTTTCTGTGAGTTCCTCCAGGGTAGAATATGTGTCTTTGTATCTTTTGTTGTTGTCCTTGATACCCGGTATTGAAACAGGGGCACTTAGCCACTGAGCCACATCCTCAGCCCTTTTATATTTTATTTAGAGGCAGGGTCTTGCTGAGCTGCTTTGAATTCTAGATCCTCCTGCATCAGCCTCCCCAGTCATTGGGATTACAGGTGTGTGCCACCATGCCTGGCTATCACTTGTTTTTTTGAGGCTGGGTCTGGCAATGTTGCCTAGGTGTGCCCGAAACTCCTCTGCTCAAGTGATCCTACAGTTTCAGACTCAAGGGCCACCCCACCTGGCTCATCTTTTTTAAAAACTATATTTTTTCCTTAGATGAATAATATATATTTCGCACAAGTAGGCATTATACAAATTTTTGGTTTTGCTATTTATTTATTATTTATTTATTTAATTTATTTTTGTACTGAAGAGTGAATCCAGGAGTGTTCTCCCATTGAGCTACATCCCCAGCTCTTTTTATTTTATTTGAGACAGGGTCTGGCTAAATTGCCCAGGCTGGCCTTGAACTTGCAATCCTCCTGCCTCAGCCTCCTGAGGGTTCTGGCGTGCACCACCACTTCCATCCACCCTACCATTTTCTTACAAGTACTGCCTGCTCACTGACTGAGCACTGGAGCTCTTACAATACCATTTTCTAGTCTGCTTTTTGCTTTATGTCATATACAATCCCCCATCTCAGAAAATCTTTGAAGATGAAATTTTTACTCTATTCTTTTGTGGTACTGGAGATTGAACCCAGACCCTTGCACATGGTAGGCAAGCACTCTAATACCAAGCTGCACTTCCAACCAAGAAGAAAGGGATTTTTCATCTTTGTCTGTGTGTGCTATTGGGGATCAAATATGGGGACTCAAACTCAGGTAAGCACTCTATGAGTGAGCTATCTCCAGCTCCCTAAAATGATTTTTTTTTTTGTACTGGGGATTGAACCCAGAGGTGCTTAACCCCTCAGCCACATCCCAGCCCTTTTTATTTTTATTTTTTATTTAAAGACAGGTGTCTCTAAATTGCTTAGGGCCTCACTGAATTTCTGGGGCTGGCTTTAAACTTGTGATCCTCCTGCCTCCACCTCTGGAGTTGCTGGGATTACAGGCATGAGCCACTGTGCCTGGCCTAAAAATGGTACTTTTGATGGCAGCAGATTGTTCTCTCCTGTGACTGTGTCACTCTCTAAACCACTTTCATATTGTTGTTCATTTAAGGTCTCTCTGATCGTTCCCACAGGAGAAACCCCTGCAGTGGAATCATTGGGATGGAAGAAGGAGGGATCGTTTCACTGCGCTGATGCAGCACAATTGGACCTGAACTAACACTCTCTCAAATCCCCTTCCGTCTTCACTGTGGGGCCCCCACAGACCAGCCAGAAAGCCCCATCCCTAGGGGCCCTTCATCCCTCTCCTCCTTTAAAGATTCAAGTCACTCCCCATCTCTCATCTGGACTCCTCCATCAGAATTATTGCCTTGGGTTAAGAGCAGGATGGTTTAAAGTTTGTTGGCTGCCAAATGGACTTCCACCAGGGAACATTCTGTCTGAGCCAATAGTTCTTAACTAACAGTGGCCAGCGGGTTAACCTCTGTCACTGGGTTACCAGTAGAGACTTGGGCCTCAGGGTATGAGGCACATTACAGAGGTATACATATGTTAAGTTTTACTGCAAACATTATGTAAAAATGTTAAATATTCTGGGAAAAAGATAAAAAGTCATGGTCACATCTTTTAAAATTTTTTCATATTTCTAGGTAAGGAAAGTAATTCTTTTCCTATGAAATGAGAATAATCTTTTTTGGGGGAGGGGAGTACTGGGGATTGAACTTAGGGGCACTCAACCACTGAGCCACATCCCCAGCCACCACTGCCCCCCCCCTTTGGTATTTTATTTAGAGACCGGGTCCCACTGAGTTGCTTAATTAGCACCTCTGCTGAGGCTGGCTTTGAATTTGTGATCCTCCTGCGTCAGCCTCCTCAGCAGCTGGGATTACAAGCTTGCACCACCCACCCCGCTGAAAATAATCTTTTTTTTTTTTTTTTTTGGTGCTGGGGAGTTAACCCTGGGGGTGCTTAACCACTGAGTCACATCCCCAGCCCTGTTTTGTATTTTATTTAGAGACAGGGTCTCACTGAGTTGCTTAGGGCCTCGCTTAAGTTGCTGAGGTTGGCTCTGAACTCGCGATCCTCCTGACTCAGCCTCCCAAGTCGCTTGGATTACAGGCGTGCGCCACCACGCCCGGCCCGGAAAATAATCTTTAGTGAGCTCCAGATCAGTATCTTCAGATGTTTTCAGCACCTTCTTGGGCAGATTTTTACTCAGCCTATGAAGGACAGCCATGGGGCAATGGCGCAATCTCTCTGCAGGAGGCTGGATATGTGAGTCCACCAGGTGCTCATAGCCCCCCCAGGCCATCCCACGCTGAGTGAGAGAGAGGGCTTCTCCAGCTCCATTGTAAACAATTTGGGATTTAATCTAAACAGAGGCTAAGTGGATCAATCCTTTGAGGAAATTTGGTCCATTTCCACATTAATCCCTGTCATCCACCAGGAAAGACCATTTTTATTAAGGAACCCCAGGTTACCTTAGCAACAATTCTCCCTGTTTCACGCGTCAGTAATCAGCAGGACACCCTGCTATTTGAGGGAACCAAGACAGGATCCCTGTCCTGGGGAGTACAGTCTGCGCCTCCCACAGAATTTGGAGTTCCCGAGCAGAGGGTCTCAAACTTCAGTGCCCTTGAGAGCGCCTGGAGGGCCTGGGGCCCTCGACTGGCCTAGGAGATTCTGGTCCGAGGTCGGGGCCGCCCGATCTGAGTCCCGGGGCGGGGTGAGGGTGCACAGGGCTCCTGCTGGACCTGGGGCCGCACTTGGAGGAGCGCTGTCCGGGGAGGTCAGAAGGAGTGATCGCCGGGGACCGCGACCCAGGGGAGCCTTGGGGCTGGGATCGGAGGTGGGAGGAGTGAACGCCCGGCGCAGGAGGCGGTCGGGGCGCGGCTGTCAGGCCGGGGAGCTGGACAGGGAAAGCTCACAGGCCCAACCCTCAAGCGCCCGGGTGGGGCGGCGGCACTGCGACTCGGTACGGTTCCCCCGCACGGGTCTGGAAGGTGAGGCCTCCCGCAGGCCCCGGGCGCCCGGGTCCAGCCTCTCCGGCGGGATTCGGGTTGCCCCAGGGGAACCGCGAGTGACGCGCGGAGAGGCGGCCCCGGGGCTGCGGGAACAGAAGGCAGAAGACGGGGCACTGAGACTTTTGCCAGTCGTCCCCCCACTGCCGCCTCCCGCACAGTCCTGGCCTCCAAGAGCATGCTGGGGGAGCCCCAAAGGCCTATAACTAGGAAGGCCTCCAAGGGAATCCCCTCACTATCTGGGGGTGTGAGTTTGCAGAAATATGTTTGCCAGAGGATGAGGGAACAGGAAGGAACGTGCAGGCTCAACTGGAAAATCCAGCTGGGCAGGAGACAGGACTTCAAGTTCTGAGCAGAAAGTTCAGTAGCTTTTAGTTTGGGGTACACACATGCTTCTAAGACTATATGCAAATGACATTTTTGCACTTAAATTCACTTTCCTATAAATTTAGTCATCGGGTTCAAAGATGCTGGTTCTTAATTTAGAAGACTGATAGCAGTTTTCAGCACATTAACCCAAAGGCTTTCATGTCCTCCTCAGCCCATTCCAACCCCTTTCCACAGAAAGGGAAGTTTCCACAAAATACCCAAATGGAGCTGGATGTAGTGACACACACCTGTAATTCCAATGACTCAGGAGGCTGAGGCAGGAGGGTCCCAAATTTGAGGCCAGCCTCAGAAACTTAGATCCTGTCTCAGAATTTTAAAAGAAGGAAAGAAAAGAAAAGGACTAGGGATGTAGCTCAGTGGTAAAGTGCCCTTCGATCCAATCCCCAGTGCAAAAAGAAAAAAGAAAACCAAATTGTTCAAGGAAGTATATATATAAAACATTCTCTGTAGCCGGGCGTGGTGGTGCACGCCTGTAATCCAAGCGACTTGGGAGGCTGAGGCAGGAGGATCGCGAGTTCAAAGCCAGCCTCAGCAACTTAGCGAGGCCCTAAGCAACTCAGTGAGACCCTGTCTCTAAATGAAATACAAAATAGGGCTGGGGATGTGGCTCAGTGGCTGAGTGTCCCTGAGCTCAATACCTGGTTCCAAAAAAACAAAACAAAACAAAACAAAACAAAAAAACATTCTCTGCATTTGACATATTTCTCTGAACATTGAAGTAGCTTCTCTGAACCTCTAAGTAACTTAAAGATACGTGTATGTGGGTGTGTTTATTTACCTATTCACAGAATCCAGGTTAAAGGTTAACCCTGTAGGAAGAACAGGGATGCAGTTGGGTTCTGAATGCAATAGGAGTCTTTGATAGCTGCTCCAAAGTTTAACAATTTGAAGTCTCACTGTAATTGTCCTCCAAAAATCAAGAGTAAAGGAATCTTTGAGTTTAACCTGATCCCTTCACTGGGCTGCGACAGGGGAGCCTGAACCAGGTGCCTACTTGTGGGCCAATCAGCAGGGCCTGGGAGCTGACCCATGCATGTTTCACCCGCCCTGCAGTTTCCACACCAGCAGGGTTTGTGGGGAGTCAGTCCCAGGGATGACCTGGAGAAGAAAGACTGGGTCAGTGCAAGGGACATAGAATGCTTGAGAAAGTTCTGTCTGAGGCCCTGCTTTCTGGTAATGACTCCAAGACACACAGACCCTTACCTCCCAGGACTGATGAAGCACACACAATTTTTAGACTGAGATCCATTAGCCAGGTGTGCTGGAGAGCTGGATCCTGAGGTAGAGGGCCAGACTCTTTGAAGGACTAAAACTTGATCTTTTCAGCAGAAGTGTTCAAGGCTGTGGTTCCTAGGTTGTGCACTGCAGCTTCGGGGGCGCCATTCACCATCCCCTCTGAGAAGGTGCCCCTTGGAGTTGTGCCATGCTCAGTGTGTGTGGTCTTGGGGGCATTTCATTATTCAAAATAACCAGGTGAGCCGGGCATGGTGGCGCACGCCCATAATCCAAGCGACTTGGGAGGCTGAGTCAGGAGGATCGTGAGTTCAAAGCCAGCCTCAGCAACTTAGCGAGGCCCTAAGCAACTCAGTGAGACCCTGTCTCTAAATAAAATACAAAATAGGGCTGGGGATGTGGCTCAGTGGCCGAGTGTCCCTGAGTTCAATCCCTGGTTCCAAAAAAAAAAACCCAAAAAAACCAGGCACACCACACACACACACACACACACACACACACACACACTTATTTTTTAAAATAGTTTTTCCCCCTTGGCGATCTTTAGAAACAACCCTATGAGTTATGGGCTCAATCCTGACCTCTTAGAATTGCCCACTGGTGGCTCCTGTGGAGCTCAATCTCCACACAGCCTGAGTCCTAGTACCTGGGGATCCCTTTTCCCCTGAGAGAGGCCACTCCTGCAGGACTGTAAACTTTCACGTGGCTAATGAAGATGGGACAAGAGGGGGCGTTAGGTGGGGGTGAGGGAGCTGCCTTGTCAATTTCTCTCCACCCACACGAGGCTGTCTTTAGGAGCCACCTGAGACTGGAGTGCAGAAGAGAGAATGAGAGTGAGCGTTAACTTTGAGACCTGGGCTCCATCTCCACCTCTGGGACCATAAGCTGCCTCTCCTGGGTTGCAGGCTCTGGAGGCAGGCCGGGCTATCCCCTGGTACCCAGGAGCTACCCCTCATTTCCACTACTCCCTGTTGACTCTTCCCTGGTCACTGTGCTTAGAGGGACCTCTTGCCCTCTGCATTCCCAACTCTCCTCTGGTTCTCAGTTCTCACAACAGGAAATATGTAACCTGGGGTCACCTTGGGCAAGTTGCTGGGCTTCAGTGTCATCACCTGTAGCATGAATAGTAGTAACAAGAGCTATCAGGGGTGTCATGTAGCTCAAATGAGATAACAGAGCTTGAGAGGTCCTGTGGCCACTCGTACCTGGCACTGGCTTCTCTAGGTTTAAACTCATCTGCCATAGGTTTTTAGGCAAGTTACTTAACCCCTCTCTGTGCCTCAGTTGTTTTTTTTTTTTGAACCAGGGATTAAAGTCAGGGACACTCGGCCACTGAGCCACATCCCCAGCCCTATTTTGTATTTTAATTAGAGACAGGGTCTCACTGAGTTGCTTAGGGCCTCGCTAAGTTGCTGAGGCTGGCCTTGAACTCGCGATCCTCCTGACTCAGCCTCCCGAGTCGGTTGGATTACTGGCATGCGCCACCACGCCCAGCTGTGCCTCAGTTTTACCATCTGTAAAGTGTGATGAGAATGATGGTACCTACTTCATAGGACCGTTGGGAGATTAGATAAGCAGCTATGTGGAAAGTGTCAAGAATGGAACCTGGCACTTGCCACATGCTAGGTGAGAGCTAGCTATTGTGGTCACTACAGAGCCTAACACCGTGTGTGCATATCAGGAGACCTCACGAAATGACAAAAAAAAAAAAGTGAAATCCCAACCTGCCTCCTCCCCTGGGCCTTGAATTCTCCAGGAGCCTGGACTCCTGGATAGGTGCCGCAGAGTGATGTTGGACACAACTCTGTTTGCTGTATCCCAAGAGCTGGCAGGTGCTAGCACTGTGCTTTCCTTACCCTCCTTTCTGGGTGGGGAATGTGTTGCAAACTCCCTTGGGAAATGGGTGACAGCTATAGACCCTCTTCCCAGAAAGGTACTCAGAAGCAAATAGTCACAGTACATTGCACACAGTTTCCGAGGTTCCTGGTCCCCCACCCACCACCCTGAGAGCCAGGGTGAGAAGCCCCCTCTAGATGAGGTCTCATTTGTGGGTTTTACCCCAAAGAAACAAAAGCTAGCCCTCCTCCTTCCCTCACGGGTGGGTGGCGCCAGGTTCCCCTCACCCTCCCCTGCCAGGCCCTCTGGCTCAGTGCCCACGCCAAGCCACAGCCCTGGCAAGGCGTTGAATGCAGCACCTGTTCAGCATTTGGGACAACAAAATAAAAAATAAAGGGTGGGGACCAGATCCAACTTAAAAAAAAATCAGACAAAAGGAAACATCCTCCAAGCCAAGTGCCATAATTCACAGGGCTCTTATTTGCTGAGCAGAACTGAATGGTATTTATGGCCAAGGGGCCTTGGACTCACCCTGAATCAAGTGATCCAGGAGTTGCCCAAACTCTAAGGGAGGAGAAGGCTGGGCGGCCTGGGGCTGGCATATCAGGCAGCTGGCAGGGAAGACTTGTTGTTCACAAGATGTGGGTCCCTCCGTGAATGTTAAGTATAGTTCTGTACATGTTTCCTCAGATAATGTCTGTTAGCTTGGGGTCAGCTATGTGTTTGTCCTGGGACTAATAGTTCTGGGGCCCATCCATCCATCCATCCATCCATCCATCCATTCGTTCTTTCCGTCCAGGTTTATCTCGTACCTTCTGTGCATGCAAAGCGACTCCAGGCACTCGGGCACAGCAGGGCACTGTCCTAACAGAGTTCACAGTCCTGGCAAGAGGACAGAAAACACACAACAAACATGCTGGAGGGTGATGTGTGCTAAGAAGAAAATACAGCAGGCAGGCACCAGGGAGGCCTAGGGCGCTGTCTCAGCTCCTGGCAGGAAAGGCTTCTTTAGCAGAGGCCACAAGGAGGGATGGGGGAAGGGAGCCATGCAAAGTTCCCAGGAAGGTCCAGTCAAGAAGAGCTCTCTACCAGGTATCCAAACCTGTTTGTTGGGACAGTCCAGCAGGAGTGATGACCAGCTTAGCCAGTTCCCACTGCAGGGGCTCTTTGGAAGACCAAGCCTCAGAATGTCTCCATACTTACAGGCTATACTGTTGGAAGAAATACAGGAGACAGAAGTACAAGCTAAATGACACCAGAAACAGACTATCAGAGAAATCCAGAATGTGGGACATTCTATAAGACAACTGGCCTGATCTCTAAAAAAAAAAAGCAATGTAATGAAGAAAATAGAAGGAGGGGAGATCGTTCTAGATTAAAAGAAACATACAAGCCAGGCACAGTAGCACAAGCCTATAATCCCAGCAATTGGAGGCTGAGGCAGGAGGATTGCAAGTTCGAGGTCAGCCTCAGCAACTTAGCCAGGCCCTAAACAACTCAGTGAGACCCTGTCTCAAAATAAAACATAAAAAGGGCTGGGGATGAGACTCAGTGGTTAAGCGCCCCTGGGTTCAATCCCTCGTACCAAAAAAAAAAAAAAAAAAAAAAGAAAGAAAGAAACATACCAGCCACTGGGGGGCATACTCCTTGAGCAGCCCCTGGTTTGAACAAGCATGCTGTGCAAGACATTTTAGGCACACTTCTGGAAACTCCAACATAGACTGAACTTCAAACAACATTCAGAAATTATTAACTTTCTTAGTGGCGAGGATGGGATGGAGGTGAGGTGAGCGAGTGGGGGATATGATGTCGTTTGGGATATGATGTTGGAGTGTAGGGTGACAGGTGATGATGTCTATGATTTATACGGCAAAATTTCAGCGAAGTAAATAAGTAAATAAAATCTAGGATTTCTGAGGTTAGGGATGACTCAAGGGAGAAGAATGAGGTGCTCCAAGAGGCCTGGCAGCCTTCCTGGACTCGGCGAGGCACTGGGTGCTGGGCAAACCCTGGGGGTGTGCACATTCTGTGTGGTCCCAAGGGAATGTGCCCCAGCACCTGGCACATAGTAGGTGCCTAATAAAAGTTGAACGAATGGAATTCACTTCCCAGGATGGTTTCTAGCCGAACCCCTCTCTTATGTGTTTATATCCCACCTGCCTTTAAGCCTTCCACAAGGCCACTGAAAACACAGCTCCATCGTACATAAGACAGCCAAAAACGAAGGCAGATTGTCAAGGGTCACCTTGACATAATTGGAAGTGCTGGGGAGGAATCTCTGAGGTCTCTCTGGGTGATTCCAGGAAACACTGCTGCCTCCCCAGCACGCACCTCTGAGTACCTCCTGGCAGGGCCACCTCATGTAGCTTACTTACTTCAGTAGCTTCATCAATCAGGTTAAGGGTAGATTGCTCATAATGGCTTGATCACAAAGAGCTGGCCTGTGGCTTCCTCCTCACTTCATTCAATCAGGTGCTGCATCTTAAACACCTTTATGCCCTAAAACTCTCCCCAGTCAAGCAAGATACATTGTAGGTGCTCCATAAGATCCTGACATCCTGAATAATAATACCTAACGTTTGTCAAGCTCTTACTGTTTCCAAGAGTCAGGTAGATGTTTGTCATGAGTACTGTGGTCTGAATGTTGGTGTCCCTCCAAATTCATAGGTAGAAACCTAATCCCCAGGTGGTGGTATTAGGAGTGGAGGTCTCTGGGAGGTCAGGAGGTCATGAGGGCAGAGCCCTTGTGAAGGGGGTCAGTGCCTTCATAAATGAGGCCCGAGGGAGCTTTGCCCATCGCTGCACGCCAGGACACAGCAAGGACCCAGCATATGCGTAGCAGAGAGTGGGCCTTCTCTAGATGCTGACACCTCCGCCTTGTGCTTCCCTGTCCCCAGAACAGTGAGCAACACATTTCTGTTGTTTAAAAATTACCCAGTCTGAAGTATTTTGTTTTAGCAGCTCAAATGGACGAAGACAATGAGTTATCCCTTGAACTTGCCTAAGGAGACTGTTTTGGCTTTTCTTTATCTATTTGGTACTGGGGATTGAACCCGGGGTGCTTTCCCACCCAGCTGCATCCCTAGCCCTTTTAGTTCTCTGTTTTGAGACAGGGTCTTGCTCAGTTGCTTAGGGCCTTGCTAAGTTGCCGAGGCTGGCTTTGAACTTGTGATCCTCCTGCCCCAGCCTCCCAAGCTGCTGGGATCATAGGCCACCGTTACTGGCTAGTTTGCCATTTCTTACTCCACTTTTTGTCCCCATTTTATAGACTGGGGTCTCTGAGACTGCGGTCTCATAACTAGAGAGTGACAGTGCCAGGATTCAAACTCTGCGGCCTCTTTCCTGCCTTTCTGGGAGCAACACTCAGGCCACATCTTCTGTAGACATCAAAGGCTCAGGATTCCTTTGGTCCTGGGGCTGGTGCACACTTGAGGACAGGGATATAGAAAAGCATTGAGCCACCAGGGCCTGAGCGTTCCCTCAGACAGGAAACCCGACTCCATTTGGGCTTTTTGTTCTCTACCAGGCCCCATGTTGAAATGATTTTCTAAAATAATAGCTTGTGTCCTTTCTTTCACAATCCTTTGGAAGCACACCACTCACTAGACAATGAAAAGTCAGGCAGATTGGCAAGTGTCGCCTGCATGGAAGTATCTAGGAGAATGCTTTCTCTCAATCCCTTTGGTAACTAGGGATTGAACCCAGGGGTGCTCTAACCACTGAGCTACACCCCCAGCCATTTTATATTTTATTTTGAGACAGTGGCCGAGACTAGCCTCACACTTGTAGTCCTCCTGCCTCAGCCTCCCGAGTTGCTGAGATCACAGGCATGCACCACTGTGCCTGGCTAGAGGTCATCCACGGAGGTTACACCATAATGGTAGTCACTCCTCTTCAATGGGGAAAATGGTCCGGCTTTCTAGTCAGTCATCAGGGAAAGGGACTCCTAGCAGGTCCCCACCAATATCTGCCCTAGGACCTGTCACCTTTTCTTGTCTTTGCTCCTCTCTCAGAGCTGGGTTGCCCCTCTGTCCACTTCCCTGTCAGTGGAGGCTGGTATTAGATAAATGCCAGCTGTCACCAGTGGGTTCTGCCCAGATTTTCTATCCCTGAATGCATCCTTTCAACAGGTGTCTGGTGACACAGGGCCCATGAGGTCCTGTCTGCCTCACAGATGTTAGGTTCTAGCCACAAAACCAAAAAAAACCTGGGGTGGGAAAGCAGTGTCCAGATTTCACTGAAAATGAAGCTTTCCAGGGCTGCTGACTAAGGGGTTTTCTTTCCAAACATCTGAAACAGCAAACAGATTGTAAATTAAGAGGGCAGTACAAGATCCTAGCTGAAGGAAGCAATACCTGTTTTCTGGGCTGGAGCGATGCTGTGTAGCCAGGGTGCTGTGCAGAAAGGTGACTTAAATTGGGGTGGGGAGACAGGGCCCAGGATGGAACGGGGGCACCCACATGATTGTTAGATTAATGGGGAAAAGGTTCAGACCTCTTCTTCAAGCCAAGAGAGAGCACTTTTTTCCGACAGGGCTTGGATGCTGGTCTGGGCCATTCTCTCAAGCTGAAGAATTAATGATTTCCACCCAGGTCAAAGTTCAGGATCTCAAAGGCAACTTATCAAAAATGAAGCAGATTGTTCAATGCTGCTCAGCACTCCGACTGATGCTTCCTGTGACCAAAGCCTTAGTGAGGAGGTGGACAGTCCTTGGGAACACTTGTTTCCTTGACCAATTAAAAATACTGACTTCGGGAAATGTCTCTTTTCAGCTGAGGGACCCCCTTCAGCCATGGCTTGAATTGATAATGAAAGGAGAGCCCCGGGGTGGCTTGCGTTGGCAGTAATCCTGCTGGATTTGGGGGCTGATGGTTGGAATGGGACCTGGCCCCAGAACCACGGTTGAGAGCAGCCTCCCTCCCCTGCCTGCGCCACGGCCAGCCCAAGACACACACTCCTGCTTTGAATAACAGAGCAAAGAGAGCACGAGGTGAAGAGGATGAGGAAAGCTGGGGGATGACTAGGCAGGGAGCATGCCTCCAGGTACCCCCTGGTAAACTAGTGTCAACTAGTTTAATGACTCTAGTGATGTCTAGTGACATCCTCTTTCAGGGTTCTCAAGCTTGGTCTGAGGACACAAAAATGTGGTCACCCAATCCCCTTGAGACCTGCTTGGGACTGAGAGGCACCCTTACTGACTTCCTGTAACCATCCACCTGGCCCCTCTCAGGGACGGTCAGGAGTGTTCCAGGTTTGGGAGTCTCTCCTATAGACCTGTGTATTTTTGAACCAGAGCCACTGGGTGCTGTGGGCTGCAGAACTGTACCCCAGGAGTGACTAAGATCACAAGATCACCCCGCATCCAGTGTCTCCCTGCTGTCTGTACAATGCAGGGCTTAAGGCAAAGATCAATACTGCACCGGCAAAATGGAGACTCGTGGAAGTGGGGGGCTGCTTCAGGGCTCAGGGAATTGAGGCTGAGGTCAGTAGTGCTTTGGTGGGGGAATTTTGGGCAGGGCTTGAGGTGGTCTGAGGACACAAAAATGTGGTCACCACATTTTTACAGCATCTGTTGGTTAACAGCATCTGCAGGCAAAGGCAAAGCACAGACCCTCGCTTCCCTGAGGGCTTCATGCGTAAACTGGTTAAGGAAGCATCAAGGTGAAAGTCTTGAGCACTGTGCAGGGACCCGGGGGACAAACGGAAGCCAGACACCACCCTGCTCCCACGGAGCTCACAGTCTGAGGGAAAAAGCAGCAAAGTGCAGATTGGGAAGCCAGGTGACAGGTGATCTGAGAGCAGCATCTGCAGAGAGGCTGCTACCGTGGTCAAGGGTCAGGCTTTATGGTCATCCAGACCTGGGGGCAAGGCTCTCCTGCTTTCTGGCTCTGTGACCTTGGGAAAGTTCTAGAATATTCCTAGCCTTGGTTTCCTCACCTGGAAGACAGGGTAAGTACAGTGTAGGTGCCTCTTAGGGGAATGATGAGGACTGAGAGAAAGTGAGGTCTGGTATCTGGCATTGGGTGATGCTCTTCCTGTAGGCTAGTTTGGGTATGAGTGTTACATGGTCAGAGGGGCTTGTAAAGCACTCTGGGAGCTGGAGGGTCCCCTCTGTCCGGTGGGGGTGGCTCAGATCATAAAGACTCCTGGAGGAAATGACACCGGCTGTAGGGTGAGGATGGGTTTTCCTGGGCCAGTCCCCAAGGGTGTCTGGCAACCAGCACCGAGCCCACGCTACAGAGAGGAGGCCGCCCCCAGTTTCTGGCAGCACACCACGAAGTAAAGACTGTCTGGAGGATAAAGGGTGCCATGAGGACTTTTACCAGGAAAAAAACATTCTGTGGACAGAGTGGACAATTCTACTGGGAGGAGAAAGGGGAAGGAAGTCATGTGGTGGCTGTTCAGTAGTCCTAAGAGATGAATGGGCATGAAGAGAGGGAAAAGAATACTTAAGAGGGATTGAGGGGATTAGCAGTGAGGAAGGGGAGTGGGCAAGACTGAATGTGGGGTGTGGGTCAAGGAAGAATGGGCCTACTAAGGGCCAGCGGGGGTGCTGATGCGGTTTGGAGCATGTGTTCCACCCTGGGAGCCTCCAGGAAGTCTAGGCGTGGCCGGCCAGGGGTGCCAGAAGAGTGGCAGCTCACACGAGAGGCAAAGATGTGGCTCTCCCTCAGGATCCGTGGTTAGCTGTTTAGTTCAAGGATTCTGTAGAGGAAATGCCATGTCAGAGCCAAGAGCAGACCCTTTTCTGAGGTGGACACAGGATGGAGATGTGAGGTCTTCTCCCGCTCACTCTTTGACCCTTTTGTTCTTTCATGACCTGTGTCACTGACAGTCTCAGGAGAGAGACAGTGAGGGGAGAGAGGACCATGAGTTCCCATCGAGAATGTGTCCAGAGACTGAGGGCCAAAGTGCCCAAGCTGACAATGTCATTCAGAGGTTAAGTAGGGTGACCACTATTTTACACATTAAATTCTGGCATTAAAAGTTGAATGAAAGGAGCAGAGTTTTTTGGGTTTTGTTTTTTTTTCTCTCCATATGTTTTTATTGGTGCATTATAATTGTACGTAATGGTGGGATTTGTTGTTCCATATATACAATATAACAATATAATTTGGTCAATATCCCTCCCCCCTCTCTCCTCTCTTCTCTCCCCTGCTCTCTTTCCTCTATTCTAATGATCTCCCTTAGCTTTTCCCTCTCTAGTTACCACATGTCAGAGGAAACATAACGACCCTTGACTTTCTGAGTTTGGCTTAGTTTGCTTAACATAATGGTCTCAGGTCCCATTATTTTCCTGCAAATGACATAATTTAATTTTTCTTTATGGCTGAATAAAACTCTATTGTGTATATACACCACATCTTTATCCATTCGTCTGCTGATGGACACCTAGGCTGAGTCTGTAGTTTGGCTATTGTGAATTGTGCTGATATAGAAATGGGTATGCATAAATCACCAAAGTATGATGGTTCATATGGTTCTTCCATGCTAGTCTTCATATATATATGAGACTAAATATGGAATATTACTCAGCCATAAAGAATGACTTTATGACATTTGCAGTAAATGGATGGATCTGGAGATACCATGCTAAGTGAAATAAGCCAATCCCCAAAAAACAAAGGTCTAATGTTTTTGCTGGTGTAAGCTAAAGCACAACAAAGGAAAGGGGAGAGGAGGAGGTTTTTTTTGTTTTTATTTTTGTTTTTGTATCAGGGATTGAGCCAGGGGCTCTTAACCACTGAGCCACATTCCCAGCCATTTTTGTGTTTTATTTTTGAGACAGGGTCCTGCTAAGTTGCTGAAGCTGGCTTTGAACTTGCAATCCTCCTGCCTCAGCCTCCTGAGCTGCTAGGATTACAGACCTGCACCACTGCCAGCGCCCTGCCCATGCCTAGCCCTTTGAGGAACCTCCAGGCTGGTTTCCATAGTGGTTGTGCTAATTTGCCAGCAGCAAATATGTGTCCCTTTTTTTCTGCATCCTCTCCTGCATTTATTATTGTTCGTATTCTTGATGGCTGCCATTCTGACTGGTATGAGATGACATCTCAGTGAAGTTTTGATTTGTAGTTCCCTAATTGCTGATGAGGTTGGATATTTTTTCATATATTTGTTGATCATTTGTATTTCTTTTGAGAAGCACCTAATTCATTTGTCCATTTATTAAGTTGTTTTTTTAGTGTTAAATATTTTGGGTTCTTTATATATTCTAGGTATTAATACTGTCAGAAGAGTAGCTAGCAAAGATTTGCTCCCATTCTATAGGTTCTCTCTTGACATTCTTGTTTCTTTGATGTGCAGAAGTTTTAAAATTTGATGCCATCCTATTTATTAACTCTCGGCATTATTTCCTGAGCTTTAGGGGACCTATTGAGAAAGTCGTTGCCTTTGTTTATATGCTGGAGTGTTGACCCTGTGTTTTATTTGGGAGTTGCATAGTTTCTGGTTTTTGATCCACTTTGAGTTGATGTTTGTGCAGGGTAAAAGATAAGGGTCAGTTTCATTCTTTGACATATGGATAACCAGTTTTCCCAGCACAATTTGTCAAAGAGGCTATTGTTTCTCCACTGTATGTTTTTGGCACCTTTGTCAAGAATTACATTACTAGCCAGGCGCGGTGGCGCACACCTGTAATCCCAGCACCTGGGAGGCTGAGGCAGGAGGATCACGAGTTCAAAGCCAGCCTCAGCAACTTAGCGAGGCCCTAAGCAACTCAGTGAGACCCTGTCTCTAAATAAAATACAAAATAGGGCTGAGGATGTGGCTCAGTGACTGAGTGCCCCTGAATTCAATCCCCGGTACCAAAATAAAAAAAAAAAAAAATTAGATTACTGCAGATGTGTGGGTTTGTTTCTGTCTTCTATCTTGGTCATTTGGTCTGTGTCTGTTTTTATGTCAGTTTTAAAAAAATTGGTCCTTCTTAGTTATACGTAGCAGTAGAATCCATTTTGATAAAATTATACAAGCATATCTTATTCTAATTAGGACCCCATTCTTGTGGGTGGGCATGATGGTGGAATTCACTTAGATATATTCATATGTGTACCTAAGAAAACTGTTACATTTATTCTACTGCCTTCCCTACCTTTCCTTCCCCTTTATCTAATCTAGTGAACCTCTTCCTCTCCCCTTCCCTTTATTGTGGTTTAACTTACACCAGCAAAAACATTAGACTTTTGTTTTTTTGGGATTGGCTTATTTCACTTAGCATGGTATCTTCAGATCCATCCATTCACTACAAATATCATTGTGTGTGTGTGTGTGTATATATATATATTCACAATTTCACAATTTCTTTATCCATTCATCTGTTGATGGGCATCATGTTGGCTCCATAGCTTAGCTATTGTGAATTATGCTGCTGTAAACACTGATGTGGCTGTGTCACTGTAGTATGCTGATTTTAAACTCTTTGGATGTATAAGCTGAGGAGTGGGATAACTGGGTCAAATGGTGGTTCCATCCCTAGTCTTTCTGAGGAATCTCCGTACTGCTTTCCAGAGGGTTTGCACCAATTTGCTGTCCCATCAGCAATGTATGAGTATTCCCTTTTCCCCACATCCTTGCTAACATTTGTTGTTACTTGTACTCTTGATAACTGCGAGTCTGACTGGAGTGAGGTGGAATCTCAGTGTAGTTTTAATTTGCATTTCTCTAATTGCTAGAGATTTTGAACTCTGTAGTATAATTTGAAGTCAGGTATTGTGATGCCTCTAACATTACTTTTTTGGTTTAGAATTGCTTTGGCTTTCAAATTTTTGGACTGTGTTTTTTGTTTGTTTGTTTGTTTTCCTAGATCTGTGAAGAATGTAATTGGTATTTTGGTGGGGATTGTGTTGAATCTGTGTATTGTTTTTGGTAGTATGGCCATTTAAAAAATAATTTTAGTTGCAGATGGACACAATACCTTTATTTTGTTTAGTTTTTTTTATGGGGTGCTGAGGATGGAACCCAGTGCCTAGGTGTGTGCTAGGCAAGCGCTCTGCCACTGAGCTACAGCCCCAGCCCAGCCGTTTTAACAATAATGTCTTTTCATCTTGTGTTTCTTCAACTTCTTTCTTCAAATGTTATTGTAGCGGTCTTTCACCTCCTTGGTTAGATTTTATTCCTAGGTTTTTTGAAAAAAAAAAAAAAAATTGAGGCTATTGTGAACGGAATTTCTTTCCCGATTTCTCACGAGACTCGTTGGTCTATAGGAAAACTATTGTGTATGTAAATATTGTAACCTGCTACTTTGTTGAATGTTTATTAGTTTTATCAGTCTTTGGTGGAGATTTTTGGATCTTCTAGATAAAGGATTATATCATCTGCAAACAATGATAATTTGACTTCTTCCTTTCCTATATTTATTCCTTTTATTTCCTTCTCTGGCTAGAATTTCCAGCACTATATGAAATAGGAGTGGTGATAGTGGACATCCGTGTCTTGATCCAGATTTTGAAGGAAATGCTTTCAGTTTTTTCATCTCCAGCCCTTATGATGTTGGGGTAGGTTCCTTCCACCTCTAGTTTCTTCAGTTTTTTTTAAAGGGGATTGGGGATTGAACCCAGGGCCTTGTGCTTGTGAGGCGAGCTCTCTACCAACCCCAGTCCTTCTTCAGTGTTCTTATCATGAATGGGTGCCAAATTTTGTTAAAGGCTTTTTCCTCATCTATTGAGACTATTGAGATGACTAAGTGATTTTTGTTCTTAAATCTATTTGTGATGAATTACATTTATTGATTTGCCAATGTTAAACCATCTTTGTATCTCTGGGGTAAAACCAACTTGGTCATCATGCACAATCTCCTTAATATATTGTTCAATACAATTCACTAATATTTTATTGAAGATTTTACATCTAAGATCACCAGGGATATTGGTCTGAGTTTTCTTTCCTCAGTGTGTCCTTACCTGCTTTTGGTATGAATGTGATACTCAATTCATAGAATTTGGAAGTAGAGGGAGTTTTCGAAAAAAGTAAATTTACAATAAAGTATTATGTAAATGTAAAGTGATATGTAAATATGATAGTCCTAGTCAGAGATGGTCCTAGAAGAAAAAATAGCTGGCACATACCTTAGGGCTACTTTAATATTCTGGAGGTCAGGCCAGCTCTTTGATTTACCTCTGTCAGGAAGACACCTGTATTCTCCTATCAGTCTTTTGTCCTCATCAACAGTGACAGAATACTAACCTGGATAAAGCATGATAAAAATTATTTACTGAACGCTTATCATGTGCCAGGGATGGTATGGAATATCCTCTCATCTCCCATCCTGAGTGGACATCATTTTGTCTTCTGCTTGTTTTATCACCCTTACACTTCTTTTGGATCATGAGGTCATGGAAATTTAAAAAAATTTTTTTTTAGTTGTCAATTGACCTTTATTTGTTTATATGTGGTGCTGAGAATCAAACTCAGTGCCTGACACATGCTAGGCAAGTGCTCTGCCACTGAGCTGCAACCCCAGCCCTGGTCATGGAAAATTTGAAGCTACATGTATTCTTGAGATCATCTGTGGAAATGCTCAGGATGGTCCATGAGCTGTCACAGGTGGAATAAACAAGCAGGGTTTTTCCTGTTCTTGTGATCTGTGGACAAGACGAAGAAATGAGGGTGTCATTGTGTTGGGAAGCCGTAGGGCTCAGAGTACTCCAGCACACCAGGCAGGCAGTTAGAGATTTTTACTGATCCACATTTGTGCTGGTGATCTGGATCATGGAGGATATTAATCTATAAATGATGAAGCTAAGGAGGAACCTGTACACTCCATAGTACAGTGAACAGGTGCTGAGATGGACAGTTGAGACACAACGGTCTAATGTAGACACAACAACATTGCAAAAGGAAAAATAAAAAACCCTGCTCTAAAAACTCAGTGACAGCTGGGCATGAGGGTACACTCTATAATCCCAGCAACTAGGGAGGCTGAGGCAGGAGAATTTCAAGTTTAAGGGTAGCCTCTGAAATTTAGTGAGATTCTGTCTCAAAAATAAAAGGGCAGGGTATGCAGCTCAGTGCCACTGGGTTCGATCCTCAGTGCCACCCAAACAAAAAAAAATACCCCAAACCAAAACTCAATGACAAGTAGATGGCAGAGAAAATGTGGATTGACAGCAGTTAGGGGGAAAGTCTGCCGATATGAGGTAAAGAGCCAATATTATTACCATAAATAGTAATGCCAATTTAGGCTACATTAAAAAAGTGTCTGAGATAAAATAAACACGACTCCCATGCCAGTGGTGAGGCAGTATCTGGTCAAGTATTTCCGGAAGCACTTTTTTTTTTTCTGTACTGGGGACTGAACACAGGGATGCTCTACCACTCATCTATATCCTGTCTCTTTTGAGACAGGGTCTTGCTAAGTTGTTGAGAGTTTTGCTAAGTTGCTGAGGTTGGCCATGAACTTGCAATTCTCCTGCCTTGGCCTCCCAATTTGCTGGGATTACAGGCATGCCCTACCACGCCTGCCTGGGGAGCACATTTTAAGAGCAATTCGGCAAACTGGACAATGTCCAGAGAGTGATGTGTATGGGGAAAGGCCTGGTGGAAGGGAGAACAGGATGGTGTTCTTCAGATATTTATGGAAAAAGGTTTAGGCTTATCTCAAACAGCTTGAGAAGAGGATGATAACTGGAACTAACAGGAGGTTATGGGGAACCGGGTTTCCATGCAAAATCCTAGTAATCAATGCTGCCAACAAAGCTCCTGTGTGGGTGGTGCCTTGCAAAGTCCTGAGCCCAGTGGAGTCCCTGATGGTCTCCTGATGGTCACCCTGATGGTCAGGCAAAGGCTGAACTGATGACCTTGTCAGAGGGGAGGTGTAGGAGGGCATAAACAAAAAGGCCAAGAGTCAGAAAACTGCCTGCCTCTGGTTATAGGTGTGATTGTTTTAAAAGCTGATTTCTTTATTTAGGCTTTGATTTCTTCAGGTATGAGATCTGAATCATCTTTGGCTCTCTTGGTTGCAATGGAACACTTTAATCAATTTGAATGTTCTGTTACCTCTCCCCAACCCCCCCGCCAAACATATATGCCCAGTGTGTTTCTACGGGACACCTCTTTCCTGAGGTTGCCTAGGCCTCCTGGAGTGCTTCTGTGGAGCTCCTGCAGTGGTTTGAAAAAGCACTGGACCAGTTGATTGTCCAGCCGCCTTAAGTTTCTTCCCACCTTAGTTTGTGTGTGTGCTGGGAATTGAACTCTGGGCATTGTGTATGTTAAGTACATGCTCTACCACTGAGCTATACCCTCAGGCCTGCCTTAGCTTATGAGTCTATAATTACTCATTTATGAATGGAGTATTTGAAACTTGGAAAGGGGATTTATCCAAGATCTTTTAACTCATGAGTGGGAGAACTGTAGTTAACACACAACTCCTTTCTAACTCAGGGCTCCTTCTACCTTATCTGCCTACTGCTACCCATTATTTACCTTACCCCAAGGTCCCAGTAAATCCTGGACTGCCCTTGATAGATTATTTTCCTCTTTGGAAAAGCACCAGGAAGGCAACAGATCTACGCTGAGGCAGTGATCCTGGAATTCATTTCTCTGTAAATCACTTTCTCAATTAAATAGTTTCTATGGGCTGAAAAGTGGAAGATGTAGCCCAGACTTCTGCTTGCTCTACATTATCTGTTCTCTTCTTCCTTACTACCAGAATCCATCTGCTTTAAGAGAGCCATCCAGAATAAAGGTATTTATTAGGCTCTTGCTGCGACTAAGTTCTGGCCAATAGATTATAATTGGAAATGCTGTCTCCTTTCGGGAAAGTGTCTTTAACAGGAAAGAGAATCCCTTTTTCACCCTTCCTTCCACGAAGGCCAGATTCTCAACAACCACCTTGGACCATAAGATCGACAGCATATGTTGAGGATGGGGGACACAAGATGGTAAGAGCTCCAATTTCTGATCCTGTGAAGTCCCCTCGCAGCTTTCCTCCAATGTTTTACAGGATAGAAACTTCTATCACTTCAGCCCACCATTACTATTTTCATCAGCTCTGTCATTGATTACAAGACAGCATTATTTCATACATCACTAAGAAAAAGAAACTGCTGCCAATTAAATAGACACCCCTTCCAAATGTATGACACATTCCCATTTCAGAGAAATTAAAATGTGACAAAAGGATGAGTCTTATTACATGAAAAGCAGTATTTTGGCTTTTTGTTTCAGCCAAGCCTAATCCTAACTGATTCAAAAACATGACAAGTTCTAAATAAGAAACATAATAATCATGAAGAAGAAAGAAGTTTCTCTGTAAGAAATGACTCATAAAACAGGAGTGATGTGACTCAATTTAGGGAAGTTTTCTCCTATGCCTCCCGGTCTGGTTTAGATCAACCTGGGGAATTATGTATGGCTATTTGGATTTGGCCAGTAAGTGGGGTGACCCTCTGGATGAGTTGTCTTTAAGACATATGGGACATGAAGCTGATCGCTAAACTAATGTGTGATTTGGCCTATTGGGACTTCTACTCTGAGGCTTCTTCCCTTCCCCAACTCTGTGGGGTCTTTCTGGTTGACTTTGAGGCAGTGGGTAGCTGCTGCCAGAAGCAGTTGATGACCAAGGTAAGTGGGAGATGACAGAAACTCCCTTAGCTGAGATGCCAGTGAAGTGCTTAAGGCCCTTCCAGAATCAAGTGCTGAGTGCTTCCTGGAGTAATTTCATACAGGGAGGACCATTTTGGGCCTCAGTACTTAAGCACTGACTTTAACCTAAGATAATCCAGTATTGATGGAACCGTTGTGATAGCAAAGACTAATATGATAGACACAAAGGAAGCTTGATTTACTTAGAAGTGTTTATAAGATGAATATGCATCTATGAGTCACTGATTGTTTAAAGTAAGTTACTGTATTATATAAATGCTCCTGTGACTGCTCAAATCCATCAGGCTACAGGAATCTTCACAGGGTTTGCTGCTGTTATGCTGTGCCTACCATGTCTACACACGTGACAAGCGTCTTGCATCTTTTATAAGTAAATAAATACATCAGCTCCATGAGGTAGGCAGTGTCAGTCTCATGTTTAGAATTGATATAATTCAGGCTCAGAAGTTAACTTTCTTACAATCTCACAGCTAGTAAGTGGGTTCATTACAATTTAGTTGTCAAATACTATAGAAGCAGCTCTTTATCCTTCAATTACTGATGCATGTAAAGTTCTGCTGAGGAATATTTTATCTTCTTCCATTCAAAAGTTTCTTCAGGCATTGGAAATGTGACTTTTCTGAAGAAAAACCTTCTGTGAAGAAGACTGGTGGAGGGGAGTGGGGGAAATGGCTGGAAGTAGAATCTTGTCATTCCAGGCAATAACCTGGCGAGCAGGAAATCTCTGACAAAGATGGGGATGCAAGAGTTCTGCCATAACATCCTCAAAGTGGATAAGGTAGGCTGCCTATTGCTTATGAAATAAGTCATGTGACTTTTTTGCTGATGCAACATCTAATAATCTAAAATTACTTTCTAGAAATCTGCCCACCTTAATTTCATTCATCTTCTTGGAAAGAAAAGAATTCCCTACAAATTCCTATTTAATTTTGCCAATATTCTGAAGACGACATGTTATAATGAATGATGGGAATTTTTTTCCAGAATCCCATACTGTACATATATAAATAGCTAAGCTACTAAAAATACTAATCCAATTCTTTTTTTTTTGGTACTGGGGATTGAACCCAGGCCACTCCACCACTGAGCCACATCCCCAACCCTATTTTGTATTTTATTTAGAGACAGGGTTTCACTGAGTTGCTTAGGGCCTTGCTAAGTTGCTGAGGCTGGCTTTGAACTCGCGATCCTCCTGACTCAGCCTCCCAAGTCGCTTGGATTACAGGCGTGCGCCACCGCGCCCGGCTCAGATTCTAATTCTTATTTCAACAAAGCAGAAGTCCACTAAATGATTTTCTTTGGATTAAAATACATTAATATTGGATAAAACCTCATATCCAAATACATTAAATTTTTCCTCAGACACCAAAGTTACACAGACACCAGGCTAAAATTTCTTTTAAATTATTTTATTTTTGTGTAAGCTAAAAGGAAATTTACACACTGAAATCTCAAAAGACCGTGGGCATGCACATTAACCTTGTTAGAGGTTCTTCTACATGTCTCTTTTTTTTTCCATAGGAATTTCCCCAAACATTTAAAACCCAGAGTTTTTACTGTATATACAGCCTAAACCATAGCAATCTATGATTATGTCATTTTACACTGTGCAAAATCCTCAAAAACTAGTGGTACGATAGAACAACAACAAAAAAATCAGTAACAAGTAAATTTCATTGTTAAGACATTCATATAATTTGGTCCTTCTCCAAATCAAATTGATTTAAAACAGACACAATCTCTTTAAACCCCTCCAATCAAGTTCTGACAATGATCTATACCCTATAACAAAAGAGCTATTGATGAAGTACCTTGCAAAAGGTCAAACAGCAATATGCCAGATTGAAAAGATTAAAAAAGAGCCCAAAATTGATAACAAAAGCCAGATCTGAAACAAACCTATCACACACAAATGAAGTTACACAGGGACTTTGGAGCTTATTTCTGACAGCAAAAGTGATTCAACATATGATATGAAAAATTAACAGGACATTCAATGCAATCTGAGAAGACTGAAGGGGATTTCAGACAGTGGAGCTTTGAGTTTTTAATTTTTTTTATTTCAAAAGTTCTGTTAAGAAGGACACCACCAGTGTATTTCACAAAGACATAAATGTATACACCCCAGCAACACAAAAAGAATAAATCTTCAAAAATGTTCACCCCCGATTATTTACATTTTTTCTAATATAAATTTAGGACTTCAGTATGTAAATAAATATACATTACTATGTATACCTTTCTAGTGCGGCTTACCAACAAATCAGCTGAACTTGAATTTTCTTTAATTAGAGCAGGTATGCTTTTGATGGTAGGGAAGGGAGGAGGAGAGAAAGCATTTGAAAATGTCCTGTTCACGTCAGTCATCAGTCTGCTTGATCCTGGGAGCTGGTGGAAGGTGTTAATGTGGCTGGGAACATCAACACCTTGGCATGCATGAATGTCAAGTCAGGAAGGCTGGCAATCACCTTGATAGCTTCTTCACTCAAGTGCTCTTCTCTTTTCGGTTTCCTATCAACAAATGAGAAAAGACAAGTGTGTTAATGGGATTTTACAATAGGTTGAATGGGAGGAAATCCACTGTTCTGGTTTGGAATGTGAGGTATCCCCTAAAGTTCATGTGTGAGACAATGCAAGAAGGTTCAGAAGAGAAATCATTGGGTTGTGAGAGTCTTAACCCAATCACTGAATTAATCCCCTGATGGAACTTACTGAGTGGTAACTGAAGTGGTAGGGAATGGCTGGAGGAGGTGGGAATTGGTGTATCTGGTGAATGGAGTCTCTCTGCCTGATCATCATGTGAGCTGCTTCCCTTGGCCACACTCTTCTGCCATGATGTCCTGCCTCTCCCTGAGGCCTGAGGAATGGAGCCAGCCATTTATGGACTGAGACCTTTGAAACCGTGAGTCCCTAAATAAACCTTTCCTCCTCTAGACTTGTTCTGGTCGGGTCTTTCAGTTACAGCAGGGAAAAAGCTGACTAAAACATCCACTCTTTAGGTAGCAGTTAGAAGTCTTCAGGTACTCGACCATCTTTTCCTCTGCTAGTTCCTGAACATTATACTTCTGCATTCTGTCCTTCCTGTGCCAGACACCAACTCTCTCATGAACAGCAACCTATGGCCTGTTTTTGTATGTTTATTAAACCTAGGCATGTACTTATGGATATTCACATGTATATTCGTACAGCTCATAGCTTAGGGCTAAAGGCATCAACCCAGGCATAATTTTAACATGCTACTATACTGAAATACTAGTGCCAAAGCCCTAAAAATATTTGGCCTGACTGGATTCCAAATTGCCCCCTGTGAAACTACCAAAATTACCTTCATGTAAAATGTGTGTGGCACAAGGTATTGTTATTTTAACCTCAGGCTTTCTTCAACTCCAGTGGGGAGCCCTCAGCTAGCTGAGATGTAGGCAGGAACCCAGGGGAGGCCATTTCTGAATCTTATGGGTCTTGTAGATGAAGTCTGTTTTACTATACAACCCCAAACCCCATCAGAAGTGATGGGTTTGGGGCTTAGAACAGGTGTGAAAAACTTGTAGAGTCAGATGTCCTAGTGTTTTGTAGCTCAAATTGAGTATATGATTGCAATTCAAACTGCATTTTTTCCTAGGATGTCAAATATATTGAATATTCAATATATTGTCAAATATATTGAAGTTATAGTCATACAGATGATTAATTTTAGGCCAAATATGATTTTAAATGGATTCTAGAAAGCCCATTTTTCTTTTATGGAAAAGGACAGTTAGTACTCTTTTAGATATGACACAAGTTGTTTCTTTCACCTAAATATTTTATACTTCGACTGAGCAGGAAGTTAGTGGTGAAATAAAAAAAAAGAGGATAGATGCAGGCCTTCATTTAATACCTAGACTTTTCTGTTATTACTTTTTAAAAAATATATTCTTTAGTTGTAGAAAGACACAATACTTTCATTTTATTTTATGTGGTGCTGAGAATTGAACCCAGTACCTCACATATGCTAGGCAAGTGCTCTACTACTGAGTTACAACCCTAGCCCTGGTGTTACTACTTCTGAATGAAGGCTGAAATCAAAAGATTTTAAAGAATGAATGAAAAATCCAACAATAGACTTTTAGGTCCAAAGTTCTTCCATAGGGAAATAGCTGAGGTGTATCAGTAGATCAACAACTGAACTAATTTCTAAGGCTTCTTAGAAGAATGTAATAGCAATCCAACATTGTTTCTGATTAGTCTACATTTTCCATTGCACTTAATGGTGGCAAAACTATTTGATGGAAGTTTGAGGAACTGGATATTTGCATCATTCCAATGTTGAACCACCTACATTACTTTCTAGTCTCAATGTGAAAAATGGAAAAGATCAGCCTCTCACCAATGAAAATTACAATAATTGACAATGCAATCAGTCAAATGTCAGGTGTCTTCTGTGACATAACACCTATGATGCAGTCCATGCAAAATGTCTGTCCTGCATTCTCAAGCCTTTAGAGGTAATTTCCAATTTATAGGAACTTGGGAGAATAGAGAATTTAGTAAATACAACTTTAAGGAAGCAAAAGGACAAATCCAAAGCTTAGAACATTCTGTGGGTCCACTGGACTTATCTTTTTAACAAGCTAATATTAACAGAAAACAAAAGGAGTATATACTAGGTTATGTGGGACTTAAGAGCCATGATGTCCAGGTACAATAGTTCTGAACTGAATATTCGTTTGTATAAAGCAGGATATTTTTGGAAAAACAAGAATACAGTCTAGGTGGTTTCTTGAAATAAAAACTCACTGAAATTGGCAGATGTATATCACTGACTTTAAAGACTAATTCCATGATTTCATTCAGGATGGATTATAAAATCTCATTTTGGGGGCTGGGAATATACCTCACTCTTGCCTAGCATGCACAAAGCCCTGAGAGTTTGATCCCTATAACACATATACATAAAATATCATTCCTGCTTTAAAAAAGACATCCATGTGTATGTGCATGGAAAAAGACCTGAAAGAATAACTTCCTAGAATATCCCTTACTGTTCTGCAATATAAAAAGGGTATTTAAAACATAACAAATTAAATTGCACCCAATTGGACTTCTTTTTTCTTTTTTTCTTTTTTTTTGTGGTGCTGGGGATTGAACTCAAGGCCCTTGTGCTTGCAAGGCAGGCACTCTACCAACTGAGCTATATCCCCAGCCCTGGACTTCTTCATTTGTGGAGTGCAGCTGGGGTGTGGTAAAAGAGAGCAAAGTTGTTGTCCCCCGCTCCCCCTTGGTGCTGGCGACTAGAACAAGGGCCTTGTGGTTGCAAGGCAAGCACTCTACCAACTGAGCTGTATCCCCAGCCCTAAAGAAGTTTTTAATCAAGAAACTTTTGGTAAAGATTTTTCTAGGATTTGTATCAATTGTTTTATTTCAGAGGCACTACCAGGAGGTAATGAAGTTGTATTTTAAAATTTAAAAAAGCTTACGTAATTTATAGTTTGTGCATCTGTTATAGTTATTATACATATATATGAGATAGTCTTCTTAGAATATAAGAAAAAAAGAAATGCTTGAGGAAGATTTGAAAATAGTCATATCATGACTTTTTCTCAAAGTTATAGGCTGTAACCCAATTTTTTTTTTTTTTTTTTTTTTAACCAGGGATTGAACTCAGGGGCACTTGGCCACTGAGCCACATCCCCAGCCCTATTTTGTATTTTATTTAGAGACAGGGTCTCACTGAATTGCTTTAGCGCCTTGCCAGTGTGGAGGCTGGCTTTGAACCTGTGATCCTCCTGCCTCAGCCTCCCCAGCCGCTGGGATTACAGGTGTGCGCCACCACACCCGGCCAGGCTGTAACCCAATTTTGATCTATGTTCTTTCTAGCTAAGATCTGCCCTTTTTGTCAACAGAACACAATTAAGAGTCCAGAAAAAAGCATCTCTAACAGTAAAAAAAATTTTTAAACAAGCACGCCAAGATTTTTCAATGGGGGAAAGAACAATCTTTGCAAAATAAAAGTTTTAGGACAAGTGGATATCCATATGCAAACAAAATGAATGTGAAACCCCCCTACCTCATATCATAGACAGAAATTAATTCAGTTGATCAAGGACTTAAGAGTTGAAACTATAAAACTCAGAAGAAAACCTACGTGTAAATCTTCCTGACCTTGAATTAGGCAATGGTTTCTTAGACCTAAAGCATAAACAACAAAAGAAAAATCCAACAAAAATTTGATTTCATCAAAGTTTAGAAACTTTGGTGCTTCAGAGGACACTATAAAAAGACAACCTACAGAATGGGAGACAGTACTTGAGATGTATATACCTGATTAAAGTCTAGCACTTGCAACAAAGAACTGTTACAAATTATCTAATAAAAAAGAGGCAAAGAATCTGAATAAATATTTCTCCAAGAAAATATACAATGGTCAATAAGGACATGAAAAGATCTCAACATTATCAGCCATCAGGAAATGAAATGATAACAAGGGGACTAAGTGGTTCAAGTCTGAAATCCCACCTAGTTACTCGTGAGGTTGAGACAGGAGGCTAGCATGTTTAAGGCCAGCCTTAGCAACTTAGTGAGACCCTGTCTCAAAATTTAAAAAATGAAAAGGGTGGTTGGGGCTGGGGCTCAGTGATAGTGTCCCTGGGTTCAATCCCCAGTACCATAAATTAAACAAAACAATGGGATACCACTTAACACCCTCTGTGGTGGCTATACTCCAAATAACAAGTCCTGGTGAGAATGGAGAAACTGAAATGTGCATATGCTGTTGGTGAGAATATAAAATAGTGCCACCAACTTTGGTTCCTCAAAAGTTTAAATATAAAATTACCATGACTCAGCAAATCCACTTGCCAGAGAATCTGAAAGATCTGTCCACACAAAACCTTGTACACAAATGTTGATAGCAGCATTACTCCTAACATTCAAAAAGTAAAAAAAGGTGCTCGGCTCGCCCTGGCAGCACATATACTAAAAATAGTGAAAACAACTGATTAATTAACAAAACATGTTTTTCCATACCACAGAATATTATACAGCCAGGAAGCCATAAAAAGGAATTAAATATTGACATATGCCACAACACGGATGAACTAAAGAAGCCAGACGTATGAGGCCATGTTATAGGATTCAATTCATAGGAAATAGAGTTGGCAAATCCACAGAGAGAAAGCAGACTCGAGGTTGCTAAGGGATGTGGGGAGAGAGGTATAGAAGTGTCTGCTAATGGGTACCAGGCATTTTTTTTGGGGGGGGGGGGAAGATGTGATAAAAATATTCTAGAATTAGATAGCTGTACAACCTTGTGAATATATGAAATCCTTCTGAATTATATATCAAAGGTAGATTTTGTGTTATATGAATTATATTAATAAAAAGGCAAAAAATGTATCCCTTTGTTAGTCCTTTGGCTTATATAATTCTTGGAGGTCTCTGGCGACTAACTACTATTCAGTCACCCACTGAATTAAATGAAATAATTCTCTCCATATTAGGATGGTAAAGAAGAAGCAACTTTTTTTTTTTTTTTCCTTTGGGTACTGGAGATTGAACTTGGGCACTGGACCACTGAGTCACATCCCAGCACAATTTTTTTGTATTTTATTTAGAGACAGGGTCTTTCTGAGTTGTTTAGCGCCTTGCTTTTGCTGAGACTAGCTTTCAATTCATGATCCTCCTGCCTCAGCCTCCCAAACTGCTGGGATTACAGACGTGTGCCACCGCACCCGGCAAGATGCAACTATTTTAAAGCTAAGAACTTGCTTTTCTTTAAAAATTTAAAGTGAGAAGTTACGTTCACAACCGGTGTACTGACATGAGAAGAGCATGTGTGTTTACTTATTCAAAGGTTCTTAGAAAAGAGTGGGATGTTGTTTGTTCCATGTCAAATTTCCTCTACCTCAATCACTGTTTCTTTCCTTCTCTTTCTTTTGTGGTACTAGGGACTGAACCCAGGGGCACTCTACCACTTTAGTGATACCCCCAGCCCTTCTTTTTTTTCTTTTCTTTTGAGATGGGGTCTTGTTAAGTTACCTAGGTTGGCCTTGAACTTTCATTCCTCCTGCCTCAGTATCCCAAGTAGCTGGGATTATGGGCATGCTATGTCTGGCTTAACCACTGTTTCTTAACCTTTTCTTACCTGACAGGCCCTCACAAAGCTTTTTTCACTCTATTTTCTGTGTTTTGTCAATATGTGAGAAGGTTGGTTAAGATTTTACTTTCTATATTTTATTCAAAACAAAAATAAAAATGAAACAAAACTTAAAAAAACCAAAATATTGAAAATGCTTTCTGAAATTACATATGCCACCTGCCTCTTCTTTGCACATTTAAAAATCACTCTTGGAGACATGTTACAGTGTAAGAGCTTTAAATTCTAATAGTAAGAATTGGTATTTGCACTTCTCAGGTGTAAATGGCCAGTATTTATTCATTTTCAAACAATATACATTCCTAAAAAACAAAATATAAAGTCAGCTACTTATTTTTATTTTGTTTTAAATACAAAGTTGGACAGGAAAGTAAATGAAATCCAACTACACTACTGCCTCCAGGATATATACCATGGTTTCAGTGCATTCTTCTAGTTCAGAATAAGGGAAAAATGAGAACAACTTCTTAAAATGATAGGGGTCAGAAATGTTCCCTACAGAAATGTAGTTTTCAGGATGAGTTTTAAAAATAAGAACAAGCCAGCAATGTGGCTTAGAGCTCCTCCTAATGGTACAAAAAATGAATTCTCAATATTGGGATTTCCCGAACTACTGCAGTTTAGTTAGTGAGACTGCAGGGGGAAAAACGTGAGCAAACAGTAGGGATGTCCCAGAAATAGGAGGGGAAAGCCCAGACAACAAAGGCATCAGGCTTCTGTTGTTTTGAAAGTCAAATGTACATTTCCTTTTAGATAACACACATAGAAAAAAAAATCAATCAGCAATCTGTATGACGTTTCAACTTGAAGAAATGGTTTGTTTAGAAAAAGAAAGAAAAAAGGAAGCCCAAAGTCCACAGGAACTGCAGTTTACAAGTATTTTCATTTAATAGGAGGTTTTGGCAGCACCAGGTGGCATATTACAATGACATGAGGGAATGAGAACAATGGAGAGATTCTGTGGACTTTAAAAAAGGACCTATATGCTACCAATCTGTTTGAGGGAAAAATTAAGGGTATCTATAGTTGTAAAATTAAAATAGTAATGGCTTTTCAAATTTTTATAGTAGTAGTAATATCAGTTGAATGATTGGATATAAGCACAAAATAAAGTTTAAAAGGCAATGGTCATTCAAGCTTAAATCTGAAGATAGCATTTATCATAAAAAAGGAAAATAATCCATTTTCTATAAAAGAACTGACTTTAACTGGTAACTCTTAATTTAACATGGGAATGGTATGTATTTATTCAAGAGAAACTATAAAACTTCTCTCAAAGTGGGCAAATAGCAAGTAAATATTTCTTTTTTAAATGCTGATGAATTACAGATTTGGGAAGCAGAGCTGGCCTGCCAACCAACCAGTATTGCTCTTACATGAGTGATTTCCTGGCTCATAATGATTACATTTCTCTTAGGAACTGGCTTGTTCTTATGGCTAGTATGTCAAAGCAATGCATTATTCCAGTGTTTAATTATGTAAAACTAAAGTTTTCCTAAATTCTCAACGTAAGAACCAAGTGACAACCCTTGGCTCTGGTTCCAACTCTGGGAAATAGCTTTTTTTTCTAAAGGTCATGCCCTTAAAGGGGCTCCAAAAAAGTTTGGTAAAGGAAGGTTTCATGTCCCAAATCAGAGATGCAGATCAGCAAAATTTTGGAAAATAAGAGTGGCTATTCTCTATCTCAGCCTGGAAGTAAAAAGATCAGCCTGTGTGACTTAAAAAGTTGCCAAAGATGATATGAATTATAAATGTTTCTACAATGGCCTCAATGAGAATGATTCTCTACAAAGTGGGATGGAGAAGGGAGAAAGAAAAATTATGTTAGTCTTGTCTTATGAAATAACTCTGCTCTAATAAAGTTCTTAATTAAACAAAATTTGACACTATTTTCTGGATTTAGGCATCTATTGGTTTTTATAAATATAAAACAGTGAATTTTAATACAATATATTGAAAGACTGACAACTTATGTGCTTTTCTCTTTGGACTATTTTAACTCAGAATTCAAAATAAAGGTTTAATTGACCCTAACTTTTTACCTGGTAGATGTGCTTGTCTTCTCTACTGTGGACATGAGTCTTGCAAACGCATCAGTCACTTTGAGGCTTGAGGTGGAGATTTCCAGCTTAGAAGTTGTTAATTCATACAACTCTGGATCCACACCTTATAGTATAAAATGATAGTCAGTGATGGCAAGCTGCAGAGGTTACTCAATTAGCCACAATCCAAGATGCAAGAGCAGTATTCTGTAAACATCTGAGCCTTTTACAAGCACAATATATCTTTAGAACACTATAATATTGTGCTTATTTGTTAAGGTAGGAATTTCACTTTTTGGAGAATCTATGTAGACCCCCCCCCCACCCCGCGCCCATCACCATGTACTGGGGATTGAACCCAGGGATGCTCTAACACTGAGCTACATCCTTAGCCTTTTTAAGACAGGGTCTCATTAAGTTTCAGAACTAGCCTTGAATGTGTAATTCTCCTGCTTCAGCTTTCTGAGTTGCTGGGATTGATTATAGGTGTGTGCTATTATAACTAGCTTTAGAAAAATATTTTAAAAATTCTACTTCGGAATAAATATACCTATAATCAATATAAAATTTTGTAGCAGATGCATACATTTCTATTTTCCATTGAAAATGCCCTTTGTTTTGGTTTAGTTGATAAATAAGTTTGTATTTATTTTGGTGTCACCAGGGGTTTAACCCAGGGGTACTCTACAACTGAAGTATATCCCCAATCCTTCTCAATTTTTGTCTTGAGATAGGGCCTTGCTAAGTTGCTGAGGCTGGCTTCGAGCTTGTGATTCTCCTGCCTCAGCCTCTGGAGTTGCTGGGATTATAGATGTGCACCACTGCAACTGGCAAAAGTTTCAATGTTTTATACATAGAATGCACATGATTTATTATATAATGTAACATTCCCAATTTTCAAACTGGCTTATTAACTTCATTTTTAAAACCTTCTTTTCCCCCAACCTATTCTAACCAGTTTTTCTTCATTATTTTCTTCCACAGCAAAAGATTTGGAATAATATAAACTCTCAAACATGGTAAATGATCTGGTTAGTTTAGAATATCTGCTGGGCATGGTGGTGCATGCCTATGATCCCAGTGGCTTGGGAGACTGAGGCAAGAGGATTGCCAAGTTCAAAGCCAGCCTCAGTCACACAGCAAAACCTTGTTTCAAAATGAAAAATAAAAAAGGGCTGAGGATGTCGCTCAGTGGTTAAGCACCCTTGGGTTCAATCCCTGGTTAAAAAAAAGAAAATCTAAGGACATGAACTATTATTCAGAGCATCAAATTACTAAATATACATCACACTATTCTTTCTTTAGGTAAGAGGTGGGAAGGGTGAAATATTTTTAGAAAAAAGCAAATAAAAGCACAACTTTTTAGAATTGAAAGTTCTTATTTCCAGGGTTTATTGTATTTTGGCATTCTCATATCTGTCTGGTAGCCAATGGTTCAAATATCTACTGTATGTCAAAAGGAAGCTGAATTAGTGGGTTAGATTTACTGTAAAAATCTACCTAAAACCTTCCCCCATATGAATTCACTAAAATTAACAATTTATCATTTTTTATATTTCCCATACAATAGATATACATTAAATAATGACTATAAAACACCATGAAAAGCTAAACTATTTTAAACCCAAGGGAAACTTTGGATAAAGATGCCCAGATTAAAAAAAAAAAATTAATCCTTTACTATCCCTACTAGCAGAAACTTCAGGAATTTCAGGGTATAACAGAAAAATAGATGTACAAAGAAATGTTTTATAGCTTAAATTTTCATTTTTTCATCTTTCTTTTTTTTATTTGGAGACAAGGGACTCAATATGTTCCTTGGGCTGCTTTGAACTCCTGGGTTAAAGTGATCCTTCTGTCTCAGTCTTGTGAGTAACTGGGGACTACAGGTACATGCCACTGTGTCTAATTTACTTATTTCTTTAAACAGGTCTCTAAGATCAGACAAAATTATAATGCATTTATGTATAAGTTTCCTCCTCTCAGGATATTTCAAGGTTAAGAAAAAAAGAATCAGGAATTGGCTTCTATTAACCAGCTCTGTGGATGACCAGCAAATTTAAACAGACCTCAGATGTTTACAGAAATTAAGCAAAAGCTTCCAGTTACCAAATCCAACAAGGGAGGAAGGCTATAGAAAATATAGGTTGACTCTCCCAAGTTCTTAATATTTCATTAAGGTACAGTTTAAAAAATATCTCTAAAAAGGACTTTTGTTTTTTATAACGAGTATATGGATTACAGTTAAAATGGAAAAAAGTGGAAATCATCTGCAAAGGGACAAAACAAACTCAATGCACTTCCCTCCTCTACTGGTAAACGTTACATTCCAATAAACCACAAAATTTAAGCTGATGTCCAAGTATAATGCATGCAGAATAAATAACTGCATTCTGACTGGCAACAGAAAAGTGCCAGTAAAAACTTAGTTGGGTTTATAAAATACTGGATACTTGGCTGTCAAATAATAAAGTGGCAGATGAAAAGAAAAAAAATGACAAATTACCCCTTTCTCCAGCCCCAAATACCTTTTTCCCAAATAAAAACACACTCACCAACCCCCGCCCCGCCACCAACCACTCTAAAATCCACAACCACCAATAGTTACTTTTTTTTTTTTTTTAAGAAACAAGACAACTCCCTATTATATACTAGTAATTGGAGAGCAATTTTTTAATGCAAGTTTTTTTCAACAGAACCTTAATGAGGCATAGTTTATTTATATTATTAAAGCTAGCCAACCAAATTCTATGCCAACCTCCTCAGAATCACACACAAAAAATAATTAATTGCAAGCTAAGACAAAATGACTTTCCCAGAAACAAGTCAGAAAAAGTGCAAGTGGTGACATGGAACACTAAGGTGTTGGTACCTGCAGCTTCATGGTAAGTTTTAACAAAACCCAATAGCAGTAAAAAGAAGCCCAAAGCAAATTTATTATAATCAAATTTATACATCAGCTAGAGCATATTAAAAATATTGAACAGAAATATTTATTTAAAAAGTTCTAAAGTAATGAGGACTGCATTTGACCTTGTTGATTTCACTTTCACTATAGCACTAAGCTTCTGGAACTGCTTACTCTTCTTGCAGCTGTGAACACTGACACTGATTATTAGGCCACTTCTATACTTCTTTATATGGCCAGTTTATTTGTGATTCTATGAATTTTTTAAATGAGTTTGAAATGTAAGCAAAAATTAAAACTAAATCAGGATTTTAGGCATCCAAAAGCAAAAGTGACTTCATTTAAATTTGAATACTTGGTGACAAAATGAAGCTAAGAGCAAATTTAACATGGGACCCTGACGATTAATTCTTGGGAACACAGTAATAAGGAAAGTGATATACAAGTTTTGGGTTGTTCCCCCACCCCCAATAAGTCTTATGAAATGTCAGGCAACTGGAGCTCACCTAGGAATATCTGGTCATTCGATAGACCAGATATATTTAGAAAGTAATTTAACAGCAAAATATCAATTTTAAATCAAAACCAAACACAGATTTTTTTTTTTTTGTATGCTTGCAAAATTAACAAAAACAAAAACATGATATCCAGGGACTTAGATTTGAGGAATCCTATCATTCTGTACTAGAGGATTTTGGAAATTCCCTGTAACAGGATCAGATTACCCTACTAGATTTTTTAAAAAAGGGGATCCTGGGTTCCAGGTTCACCCTTAGCTAACCTCCATATCCTATCATGGTTCCTAAACTGTTGGAAGTGGGTGGCTGGGTTATCTGATGGAATAGAACAAAACCAGCAAATTCTCAGGAAGCAGGCTAGCTATAAAACTGGTCACTAGTGGTCACAGAAAGGAATCCTCACTATGCATTGTGGGCATTGGAATCTATAGAACACCCCAGTGGCTGTCTAGTGATCAATGGGTATTGTCAACTAGGAATAACAGGGATTCATTAAAATCATACTAAACAAATATAAACATAAAAATGCCATTATAATTTTAATCCTTTATTCAGTTAAAAATGACAAAGTACATTAGTTTTTTGGGCAATGAATTGAACTTTTGCAGGGCTGAATATTAACAAACACTTCAGTGAGTTTTAATTTCTAGCTTTTAGTGTCTCATAGCAATTGTTTTCTACTGCTAAATATGTTAACATTTTTTTCTACCATGGAAAACTAACAGTGCACTTTTGATTTAAGAGCTACATTAAAAACATTAATATAGTTCTATGTGGGACTGTGTGCTAACTCCATCATTCTGGAACCTAATTATATATTTAGCAGCACTAATAACCTTTACAAATTCTAGCATTTGAGTTTATGTTACTAGAGGTACTACAATGTAAAGTTTCTTTGAGTACTAAAATGTTCTTATATCTCAAGTCTATTTTTTCAGGTGGCTTTACAGAATATACTTTTAAAAATAAGCATATACAATATCACATAAGTAGATACTTACTTGGGGAAAATCTTGCCTTTAACTGTCTAAGGACATTTGGGCTATATTATTGCTAGAAACTACCTTCAGTTTTGAATATTATACTCTGAAAAAGTTTTTCCTTAAAATATCTCACACAAGTCATTTGTAGTCAGATAACAGAAAACAGCAATAGATAAGATGAAAGAAAGGTATTAAAAGGACATTATGGAGAATGCAGTCTACTTGTTTCCTTGTTTATAGGAAAGTCAAGTGTTGTGGTCATGCTTTTAGTAAATTAACTAGAACTGTGGTTTTAACACTCTGCTGACCTGGGATTGTGGTGCTGCTGCTAGAGCTACTGTCATCCACGGGCCCAAAGAAATCAAGGTTCAGAAGAGTGGAACCTCCACTAGCTTGAAATTCAGTGACCGTGTTGGTAGGCAGCCACACAGAAGGTAAGCCAAGGGAGGAGGGGTTATGTGTAAAAAGGGGTAAGACACACACTTGAACATGCAGGTTATAATTAGTAGTCATTACACATTTTAAAAAATCAACATTAAAACAATGTGTACAGTATTAGTTTTTCATTACTAAGGACATTTCTAAAGTAACAATTTAATTCAATGTACATTTTTTCATGTACAATGTAAAGAATGTAACACTTAGTAAGGTTTTAGTTAGGAGTTCAGTTCTTTCAATCAAAACTAGAAGCCATACCAGAAAGACCGAGGGGAAAGCGTACCCGTTAAAGGGAAACAATACTTTAATCTCAACCCAACATTAAATCACTACACATGCCCAAATCAATCTTTTATGTTAGTAATATTGGTTTCTAATTAATGGTGTTTTAAAAAAATGACAAAGTTGTCAGTTGCAGGACAGGCACCATACATTAACTTATTTAAAATAAGATAACAAGGAATGTCATAACTGCCCTACCCTGATGTGCAACCTCAAGCTGTACTGTTCCCCTTTAACTCTGAAACAGTAATCAGAAATAGTATACATTTTTAAAGAAGTTGTTAATAAAAAGCATGATGATTTGACTAGACACCAGACAACAGCAAAAGGTGCATCCAGGCTTTCCTTCAGCACTGTTATTCAATCTGATGCTTTCCAGATATCCTAGGACCTCCACTATAAAGCAAAACTGATGGTATTTTAGACAGTGGCAAGGACAACTGCCATTGAAATGATGATGACAGATATTCTGAACAAAGGCTCAATCTTAAGAAGCAAAAGGAGTAGGAACAATTGTATCTCAGGGTCCACTGAAAACATGTGATGTGAACACTAGAAACTAGTATTATGTGTTATTTTAAAGACCCCACATTACTAGAATAAGTTATTCCATTTTCAGGTTTTTCTTTAAAATCCATAAGCAAAACCAACACTCTCTGGAACTGCCTACTAGCATTTGAAGATAAGTTTTAGAAAAGGATCATGAAAATCATTCATTTTTCATATACATATAAGTGCTCTATAAAATATTAAATCTGAAAACTACTTTGAGTCAATAAATATGGATCCGCACATTGTTTTTGGTTAAATAATTGTGCTTTGAAGCAGCCTCTAGCCGTTAAGACTTTGCATTCAAGAAAATTTCTTAAATTAAAACTACAGAAAAAAATTTGAAATAAATCAGTCCTAGCTAAAATATCATTTAAGCTATCTAAATATCTGTAAAAAATAAAGCTTATTTTTGACCTAAGATAAAGAAGCTAAAATTGTACCTTGCTACTACTACCATAAATACTGTTGATAATAGTAACGGCTGGTTTCTTGAGCATTTACTATTTAGAAAGAAAGCCTGAATTTCCAAAGATAAGTTATGTTCAAACAAAAAGGGAAATCAGCAGAGAGAAGTTTGTCTGAACTTTGTAGCTTTCTTAACTCTAGCTCTGGTGCTAGAGGCTCTACGGAGAGACGTACCATCTAAAGGGTTAGTAAGGCCACTGCTACTCCAGTCAAACTGGACGGGTGGTAGAGACTCCTAGAGTTGAAAACCAAAAAATCAAAATTAATCAGTACAGGTTGTAGCAACGTAAAGAATCTTTAATAAACAAAGCAAAATAAAAAACTATTACAGCAAGACCACTAGGCAACAAAGTACCTAACGACAAAAATTGGGATAATTTACAATTTCAGAGGGTTACCTGCAAATGTAACACAAACTGAAATTGCAAAATTTATAAAGAGTACAGCTTACTGACAAAAAAAAAAAAAACCCTTCATCTCAGAAATGGGGCTATCTTTACATTTTCAGACAAATTTATGGACTGCTTCTGTCAAACTACTAGCTCGATTAATAAGAAAATATTAAACTTCAATGGACTTTTTTTTTTCCCACTAAACTTTAAATAGATAAAATAAAACATATTAGAGAAACTGCCATACTGAAAATGAGATTTGGGTTGTTCCAGAGTAAGTAACCACTAACTAACTAGTTGTATGACCTTTGTATAACTCAGTTAATTTAGTTGATCTTCCTATAAAATGAGAAGATTCAAAGTCCAAGGTCTCTTCTCTAGTTCTTTACAATTTTCCACAAAAGAAATTATGAGCCAATAAACGGGACTGACATCTTTAAATCAACTTCTGACTTAGAAATTACTTATCTGATACCAGAATTTAATTTTAAAATAATGCACTAAAAAGAATTCTCAGAACCTATTTGATTATACTAGGTTTTAAAATTTCATAACTGTCAAATATAAAGGTGAAATAAGCAAATGGTAAATATAAAATGGAAGGTAGTTCAAAAACATTTTTTAAATGAGTACTTCATTTTAAGAATATTCTTAAAAGGAAAAATTTTTTTTTTGGTTTCTCTAGTTTTGGGATGGTGTGTGCAACTTTTAGAAACAACCTGTTTTGGGGGATTTTTTAGAATTTTAATATCAACATGTCATCTTTTCCTTTTTAAAAATATTCCTGGGGAGGTAAAGACACTGTTCCCTGTAGGACAGAAGCCCAAATACCGGAAATTTGGAATTTGGAATTTTGGAAAGTCTAATCCCATGATATTATAATTGTTTTGACATAATTGGGATACTACTGATAGGCAAATTAAGTATTTAATTTCCAAAAATCTGGTCCAGTCTGGATGTTGAGGAAGAGAGTAAAAACCAAGTAAAACATTAGTATTAGGGGTTTCATGGATAAAAGATGATTGGGGAGAGAACAGTGTGACTATTAAGGGAGTTCTTTATGGTGATGTATGTTGATTACAATCGTGGTTACCTGTGATACAGACTACATACACATATCATACCAATGTCATATTCTTGGTTTTTATATTGTGCTATAATTATGTAAGATGTAACTTGGGGAACAGGGGATTTCTCTGTGTTATCTTTGCAACATTCTGTGAATCTATAATTATTTCAAATAAGTTTTTTTTTGGGGGGGGAGTAGGTGGATACTGGGGATTGAACCCAGGGGTACTCGGCCACTGAGCCACATCCCCAGCCCTATTTTGTATTTTATTTAGAGACAAGGTCTCACTGAGTTGCTTAGTGCCTTGCTTGTGCTGAGGCTGGCTTTGAACTCTCAATCCTCCTGCCTCAGCCTCTCGAGCTGCTGGGATAGTGGCCTTCACCACTATAGCCCAGCTCACATAAGTTTTTTAAATGCTGGTAAAAGCTTTGTTTAAAACCTACCTGGAAAGATTAATAAACATTAATTTTTTGGAGCTGATCTCAAAGCACAAAACTCTAAGTATTTCAGCAGATTCAACTTATTCCACTTTTGGATCAATAGGACCTTTTACTTATACTCAACAATGAATGGATGGACAAAACCTAGCTTTGTGCAATAACAAAATTTCTGGATAAATGAAACAAACCCTTTAACATGTCCTATTTAAATAACATCAAGGATCTGGGTGCTAAGAAATATATCAGTGGTTTGCTGGAATATTAGCTTCCCATACACGTAATGGCATTTTGAGGACATAACCAAAATTATAAGAATGGGTATGAACATGAATCAACATTTAGTGGAAATGAAAATGAAAAACTATGTAAGCAAAAAAATGGCTACTGATATTTACAAGTAAGGCAACTCATAAAGAAAGCAGTAGGATGAAGCATTTTTAAAACAACCTAAAGCAATGTAGTATGAATGATTACTGCAGAGACAAAAGCACTAAGGATACAAGTTCATTACAAGAACAAAGGTACAGAATGAAGACAGATTTGGATTTTAATCCTAGTGGTACCACTAATGTATAATTTGGGGCAAATTGCTCAGTTTTTCCAAATACTTTCTTACTGAAAAAATGGAGTATGGTTTTAGATCATTTTTTCTTCTAGTTTTAAAATTCTGATTCACAACTAAAATAGTCACATCAAGCAGTCCAAGAGAAGAAGTTGCTAGTGGGGACTAATTCAATTACTACTTGTCAGAGATTTCACTCTATTGCACTGAATAAAGTGTGGTTTAAGTGTTTATTGAGGGGCCAAACAGTAATGGCACCATGAACAGTGTGACCTTGAAATTCTGGGTGTAGTGGTGGACGCCTGTTAATCCCAGCAGCTTGGGAGGCTGAGGCAGGAGGACATAATGAGTTCAAAGCCAGCATCGGCAATTTAGTGAGGCCCTAGTGATTCGATGAGACCCTGCCTCAAAATAAAATACAAAAAAGGGCTGGGGATGTGGCTCAGTGTTAAGCATCTCTGGGTTTAATCCCAGGTATGTACAAAAAAAAAAGACTGTTTGTAAAAATCAAAAACAAAAGGTATCACTATTACACATGAGCTGCCCTTTCAGGTAAAAGTATCTTAGAAAAAAATACCATTAATAATTATTAATAAGTATTTTAATTCCTCAAGAAATACAATGGTTATGACAAATCAAAGCCAGTCTGAAAACAAAAAAGTCCAACACAACCAAACTCAACAGGTATCAAAACTGGGATAGAACGGGATGATCCAAAAGCGCTGTCACAATGGGAATTATACAACAGTGCTGTCTGAAGGGGTAGAAAAAAAAAATGAGGTACTGAACAAATTTTTCTTGACACATTTTGCTAAGCTTGTAGTACAGGACAGAGATGTTTCATTTGGAATATATGACTACTGGGAAGATGTTGACAGTATTACTGCATGACCAAAAATAAAAACGAAATTATATGGCATGCTGAAGACCAGTGGTAAGAAATATCATTTTATCAGATATTAACTATTTTAACCTGAATCAGAGATAGAGCCAAACAAAGGTTGTACAATTCAGTGGTAGAGGTCAGGCATCTTGGCACAGAATTCTAAATTAACACATGTTCTTTATTACATCATCTGGAATATGCTTTTATTTTTTTGTTTTTTCTGCGGTGCTGGGGATTGAACCCAGGGCCTTGTGCTTGCAAGGCAGGCACTCTACCAACTGAGCTATATCTCCAGCCCCACAGGAATATGCTTTTAATCAAGTCTAAATCAAACTATATAAAAGATGACAAGCTGTGAGGTATAAATAAAATGAAATGCATAAGATCAAATCAACAAGGTGCAAAAATGACAGGCAACAGCTAATTCCAATAAAATATGCAATAGCTTATGGGGCTGAACATGTGGAAGTGGTTGGATGAAGAGAGGAAGGAGGCAAGCAAAACTTAGCAATAAATGTCCAGTAATAAAGCTCTATTTTCAGTAAATGTCCCAAGTAGTTACCTCCTAATACCTCACACTATAGAAATAAGAATGTTTGATAGAAGTAGAAGTGGAAATGTACTATGGGAGGGGTAATTTTGGTATTTGCACAGATAGGGCAGGTCTGAGACAGCAGTTGATAGCCAGGGGGCACTATCAGAACAATGAAAGGAAGTTCACTAAGATTCTACCTACTGAGATATTTTGCCCAAGTCACCTTGTGTGCTTGTCCAACCATCAGTAAAGCCAGGCACTGGACACATCAGGTTCCCTTGCCCACCAATTTTGTGCCAGTAATTTGATGGGTTCAAACTGATGTTTAAACCATGTCCAAGAATAAACCACAGTGGTATGTAGCAGTAACATTAGATGTTTCTTGAAACAGACGAGACATGGACCTACACATCATTTTCTAAAGTTTGTTCTTAAAAATACTGGTTCTACAGAAGTTTATGATTCTTTACTCCTGTGTCCCCTGAAAAAGGGTCCAAGAGACAAGTAAATCTGAGAAATGAGTTAGAATTAAATAGGATTAGTTACTGTATGATTCTTCAGAATCTTTAATGGGTGTGTTGCTAGTCTCCAAGGGTGATTATGGAGGTATAAGAATTATTTCCTAAACTTATTTTACCCTGGAACCTTGCTTTAGGGGACCATTGCTGGGGATTTGTGTTCAATGGAACACATATTTTGGGCAAAGCTATCCAAAAGTGTATTTTTGTGTTAGATACCACTGAAGATGACATTTAAGTTTAAGAAATGACATATATGGCAAGAACATGGTTTGGAAATGTTACTGTTCACTAACAAAACAATGTTTAACCAGCACTGAATCAGTTTCTAATTTGATGTGGGAAAAGTAAGCAACCAAAAAGGCCCATTTTATGTAGGTAGAAAGTGAGAGGGCAGACTTTAATATAAGCATACTGAACTGAAATAAAACTTGGGGTTCAATGTGCCAAAGAAGTAAAGCATAAGAAAGGTAAGACAGCTTTTGTTGCTTTCTAAAATTTCACAGGATTTCAGGACAGACATACCATAGTTGACTTGAAGAGTTGGTAAAAAGCAGTGTTTCTTATTGTTTTTTTTTAAAAATTCAGCACTTACCAGATTTGAGTCAGTAATTATGATCATATAATACTCAAACCGCAATGGACTTTCGAGATCCCTTCTTCAAACTCTTCATTTCGTAAGTCAAGAGACTAAGGCATGAACTGGTTTAAGAACTTATTCACAATTACACTATTCTCATATTGTGCCTTTCTGTTTTTAAAAATTAGAGATAATTTGCTCATTGTATTCCAAGGAATGTTAATTAACAATCAAAACCATGTCCATCATCAAATCGAAGTTGTATAGTAAGGAAAAAGTACATGTGGACATGTGTCAATATATGCAAAATACATCTATATAAATATGGATATTTTTACCTGGAATTGATCAGATGTACATGTGTTCATCTCTGGTGTCAAGGTGGTTGCCTGACCAATGGAAGCAATTTTTTCTGCAGCAGAGAGTGGTTTCAATGGTTCCTTGGTGGGCTCTAACATGCCCTGAAAAAGGTATATTAGCCATTAACGGATGGGTGGGGGAAAATCAACCCAGAAACTTTTTTATGAAGTTACTATATTTCACTGCATAATCATTGCACCCTGTTTTTTCAGTCCAAAAATTGGTTTATAACCTTATGCTGTACATCACATAGTATAATTCATTTGACTTGCTGCTTTTAAAAGGTAAACAAAACAGCAATGTATACACCAGTGGCATATGAATGCACATTCATCTTCTCATGTACCATGAGCTGGAAGCCTAGAATTCTCAGTGCACATGCATAGTCTGTACATATCTAAAGCCGATTTGTGTAGTTTATTTTGAGTGTTGCAGTACTAATGGTAAACACAGGAATGGCATTAAGGACAGCATAAAAATGAAACCAATGATAGAAGTGCAGAATCTTTCAATATAGAAGATTAAATTTTGTAGTCTATACTTTGTAACACAGTAGTAAATGTTCTCAAGTATAATATTTCAACTATAATACACAAATCAATAACTAATGTGTTAACCTTTCTTTTTTTTCCAAACCAGAAAAATGTTTGCTAAACTGTTATGTAGAAATGATGTTCATTCAATTTACAACAGCCGAACTATGGAACCAGCTTAGGTGTCTGTCAGTGGATGAATGGATAAAGAAAATGTTACATATACACAATGGGGTTTTATTCAGCTATAAAGAAGAATTAAATTGTCATTTGCAGGAAAATGGATAGAACTTGAGAACATTATGTTAAGCACAGTAAGCCAAACTCAAAGTCAAGGGTCCTATGTTTTCTCTCAATATGTAGAAGCTAGAGAGGGAAAAGGGGTGTCTGTTGGGTGGGGACCTCATGAAAACTGAAAGATCAACAGAGGAAAGAGAACAATGGGGTGGGGTAAGGAGAAATACTGGGGAATGATAATGATCGAATTATATCATTATATCATGAACATGTATGAATATGTAACAACGAATCTCACCATTACGTGTGTTGGACATTTAATTTTTTTTTTTTTTTGGGAACTGGGGATTGGACTCAGGGGCACTGGGCCAGTAAGCCATATCCCCAGCCCTATTTTGTGTTTTATTTAGAGACACGGTCTCACTGAGTTGCTTAGGGCCTCACTAAGTTGCCGAGGCTGGCTTTGAACTTGCGATCCTCCTGACTCAGCCTCCCGAATCGCTGGGATTACAGGCGTGCGCCACCACGCCTGGCTTGGACATTTAATTTTAACATATTCATGAGTATGCTTTGCATCTTAATCTTGCACCAATGACAGTTTAGTAATACTAGCACTATTTTAATTTTATTTTTTTAAGGAAAAAGCTTCACATAATGATCACATCCATTTTTTTTAGGGCGGGAGTACTGGGGATTGAACTCAGGGGTACTTGACCACTGAGCCACATCCCCTTCCCTATTTTATATTTTATTTAGAGACAGGGTCTCACTGAATTGCTTAGTGCCTCACTTTTGCTGAGGCTGGCTTTGAACTCACAATCCTCCTCCCTCAGCCTC
>JAJEJO010002292.1:117306-153845 GCA_020662805.1 Glaucomys volans | reverse complement strand
GCCCGGCTCTGGCCCTACTTTTTGAAGAAAAAAAATTGGCATAAAATCTACAACTGTGCAGTGAATTAGTAGGAAGAAGAACAAAGTGTACTTGGAAATCACTAAAGACATTTTGTTTACAGAAAATCTTGTAGCATTGTAATGGGAACTATTTCACAATTGTAACCTTACAATCAAATGTTTTTGAAGCCAGACCTTATATTTTAAATCAGACATTTTAAAGAGCATAGTAATTACTATCACACAAAAGCATAAGTGCAACTTGGGATGAGGGTGTGGAAGAATCCAACACTTTTTTGGGGGAAGGTACTGGTGATTGAACCCAGGAGTGCTTAACCACTGAGACACATCCCCAGCTCTTCTAATATTTTATTAGAGACAGGGTCTCGCTGAGTTGCTAAGTGCATCGCTAAGTTGCTGAGACCTCCAGGCTCAGCTGCCCTAGCTGCTGGGATTACAGGCATGCACCATTATATCCAGCTATCCAACACTAATGATGATTAAGACTGAAGTTGTAGGAAAAGGCCACTTTTGTGTGACTAGAGAAGTGGGAGCTGATTCTGAAACATTCCATACAATATTACGAAGTCTACAACCTTTAGTGTCAATTTAGTATTTAATCTTGGACTCCAATGAGGTATTTGGTTTTGTTTTGTATATGAAGCGCTATGTTATATAAGTTGGTTTCCCCTCTGAAATGGCACTATCTCTACTAGGCCAGTCTAAGAAACTAAATACTAACTCAAATGCCTTAGTAGAGGCGGTGTAACTCAGTGGTAGAATGTGTGTTTAGCATACACAAGGTCCTGGGTTCTAACTCCAACACTGCACATACAAAATAAAACCAAATACCTCATTGGAGTCCAATGCCTTCATTACAAATCTTTGACAAAAACACATTCTGGATGGGTACAGAAACTGGGGGTGGGATGAGGAGGGGGATCAGCACTTTGCATCAACAAAACAAAAAAGTAAGTTTAGAAGAGGTTCTTCAGTTTCTAAAAGCAAGTTTAGAAGAGAATCCTTCAAAGGTACATTTTAAAGTTATAGGCACTAATATTACTAAAAATAATTTTCAATTTAAAAACCGTATAGGAAAGTTATGTCCAATTCATTCTACTGTCTTTCCTATTCCCATTCCTCCTCCTCTCCCTTCATTCTCTTTTGTCTAATCCATGAACTTCTATACTATGCTCATATAAGAATACAGGACCAGTGTTACTCACATCATGTTCAACCACAAGAATGGGATCAAAATTGTAATGGGCTGCACCCCATGTAAGTATAATATGTCAAAATACACTCTACCATGTATATCTAAAAACAAAAACAAAAAATAAAAAACAGTATAATTGAGTACAGAAAAATGTCCTGAGACAAAGACTAAAGGGACTTATGATATCAAAAAGGATATTTTGCATGTGTGTGAGTATCAAGATTCCAACACTAAATGTCAACTTAAGACTTCTGTCATTCTATGTAAGATGATTTTACAAAATAAATGCAGTAACTACAAATACATGCAGAGACACTTATTGGTACTTACCAATCCTGCTGCATACATGGGCACTATAACAGGCTGCTTCTTATTGCCCGTGAAGAGCTATAAACATGTGTTAAAGAATATATTTAGTCTCCAAAATATGTTTACAATGCTCTATTACATACATTGTGAATGATGAATTAAGTAAATTATTAAAGTGTCCATATGGAGTTTTTAAAAAATCTCCTAGTTTCAATTTTTTTTTTTGCCGGGGGTAGGGGTGGGATTGAACTCAGGGATTGAACTCAGGGGCACTTGACCTACTGAGCCACATCCCCAGCCCTATTTTGTATCTTATTTAGAGACAGGGTCTCATTGAGTTGCTTAGGGCCTCACTTTTGCTGAGGCTGGCTTTGAACTCATGATCCTCTTGTCTCAGCCTCCCAAGCCCCTGGGATTACAAGTGAGCACCACCTCACCTGGCTTCAATTCTCTCTTTTTATAGTTAAGGGAAAACACTAAAACAACTTTTTCTAAAAACGAGAAATATTGCTTGAAGAAACATTTAGGTAGGTGGATGTTTAAAAGCTGGCATATTTAAAATAAAGGAACATTTAAACAAACTAATATTTATTTTTCTGAGGAATTAGCTTGTCATGGCTTAAACAGAAGTATAAAATTTAAAAACCATTTAAAAGGATTTTTCAAAGTACTAACGAACTCACAATGTTTCGGGTGTCTATTCCCAAGGAGCACAAAAGTTTCTTGTTGCTATGGGAGCCGCCCCACTGATATCTCAAGCCATGTGCATCATGGATATCCTGTAGTTCAGTCCACACATCCAGCAGTTCTCTGCAAAGGCCATAATAAAGCCACCAACAAAAGGTTATGAAAAGTTTTCACTATGAATTCTACTTTTAATATGACTATGACACATTATACATTCCGATTTACCTTGTGTCGTCCAACATAGGTGTACAACAGTTATGTGAATGAAATCAAGAGCCAATACTTATTAGAAAAGGAAGTAAATTCATATGAAACAGTATGCCAGTAATGAGTAGAAATATAGCCTTTTATTATAAAAGAAAAAGAAATCACTCAGCATTTCACTACCTTAATATAGCTATTTATTATTTGTTTTCTCCTTGAATTTTCATCTACAAATACACAGTTGCAATTACAGCATATCTACACTTATGCATTTTTCAGATTTTAAACATATCCTTGTTTACAAATGTACAGTAGTTCCTCTTTAAGTGTGGTTTCACTTTTGAGGTTTCAGTTACTCATAGTCAACCATGGTCTGAAAATATTAAAGGGGAAATTCTAGAAATAAACAATTTATAAATTTTATATTGGGTGCTATTCTGAGCATTTATCTCATTTCACTTCATCATATAGTTATTGTATCATCTCACATCATTATAGAAGGTGAGTTCAGTACAATAAAATATTTTGAAAGGTCAAATCTGCATAGCTTTTATTACAGTACATTGTTATAATTGTTCTATTTTATTATTATTATTTTAAATCTCTTATCATGCCTAACTTTTAAATAAACCTTTACCATAGGTATGGATGTAGAGGAAAAAAACATAGTATAGATAGGGAGTTTAGTATTTGAGGTTTCAGGCACCCATGGGGTTCTGCAACATATTCCCTGTGGATAAAGGTGGACTACTATGATTTTTTCAATTGTTGTATCATCTATTAGGTTGATTCACCATCACTTATTTAGCTAAAACCCTACAGTTCTAAGGTTTTGTTTTGTGGTTATGGGGACTGAACCCAGGGGTACTCTACACCCCAGCCCTTTATTTTATTTTTTACTTTGAGACAGGGTCTTGCTAAGTTGCTAAGGCTGTCCTCAAACTTGCAATTCTCCTGCCTCAGCCTCCTGAGTTGCTGGAATTACAGGTGTGTACCACCATGCCAGGCTTGGTAAGTTGTTCTTACTGTTCAGCTTTTAGTAAGGTAATGACTATCTTCCTGTATCTTATGGTGTATGTGTTGTTGTATGGTTGTACTATTTCCTTGAAATGAATCACTTGGAGAGAGATGACTAAATGAATCCAAGAGTATGCATTATCTGTATATATAGCATTTAAAAATACGTATACAACTAAATATTTTTAAGATAGCACAATATAAAACTTGTTCTTGTCCCTTTTCTCAGAAATTGTCCCAGAACAAAACCAAGTAGCAAAACATAATCTCAATCTTCAATAAAATACTTGTATCCTATATTACAAATACTGACATCACAGAGAGGGATGAAGGAGCAGTAACTGAATTTAGCTAAATAGATGGAGTGACCTTCAGAAGGAGAAGATGCTTAAAGAGGCAGAGAATGATAAAATGCAAAAGAACAGCCTAGGAATAAAACTAACTCTAAAATTAAAATGAGAAAATCAATCTAGACCCTTTAAGATCCAATAATTAACAGGAGTTCCCAAAAGAGAAAACAAGCAATAATAATAGACTCTAAACTGAATGGTTCTACTTCATGGTCAGTCCAATGAATGAAAAAGACTATTATCAAGATATTTTGTTGTGAAATTTCAGAACTTCAGCAGCAAAGAAAAGATCTCGAACTACAATAAATTCAATGTGAAAGTAGAATAAAATAAAATTTTGTCTCCCAGGTATTTTTTCCCCCTGAGGAGGTTATCAGAATATGTGCTCCACCAAAATGGAATCTGAGCGAAAAGAAGTCTCAAGAAAACACATGCATAAAAGGCCTAAACAGGAAATCATTCTAGATATGAAGAAGATAACAGGGAGGAAGGAAAGCTCTGTGAGCTCCAGGAAAAAAAAAAAAAGGACAGACAACCTGATAGGTTTGCTCACAAGTAAATTGTACTAACAGGCTGCTGGAGGGTAGGGAAAGACTTAGTAAATGAGAAAGATAGGCAATTACAGGTAGAGTATTCTTTGTAAGAAGTGGCTGGGACCAGAAGTGCTTCAGATTTAAGAGATCTGCCTACGCTTTTCCAACTATACACCCCAAATCTGAAGTGTTCCAAAATTGGAAACATTTTCCTTTTTTTTTGTGATGGGATCACTCTGTGTTGACCAGCTGGCCCTGAATGTGTGCAAATCCTATATTACAAATATTAAGGGCTCAAGCGACCCTCCTGCTTTAGCTTCCTAAGTAGCTGCGACTATAACATGAGTCACTTTTGTGCCCAGACAAAATGAGAGTATTTCAGATTTTGGACTTTCAGATTAGGGATGTTCAAAGCTCAAGAGAAAGTTGGATAAAGGAAACAGGGCTTAGCAGTGAACAAAATTTACTCGATCATACTAATAATTATAATAATAATACCAAATAAGAAAAATAACCAAAAATGTAAGTATATTGGGAAGATGAAGGAAAAATGGCAGAGATAAGATCTAAAGTCTTATTTATCATACTAGGAAATCAAAAGATAACATATGACATTGACTGATTAAAGTACTGATCTAGAGTATCAAATAGTTCAAAAATTGAGAAGCTGGGCTCAATGGCACACACCTATGACCCCAGTGGTTAGGAAGGCTGAGGCAGGAGGAGCACAAATTTGAGGTCGGCCTCAGCACCTCAGTGAGGCCCTAAGCGACTTAGGCCCTGTCTTGAAACAAAAAATAAAAAGGTCTGAGGATGTGGCTTAGTCAAGTGGTTAAGTGCCCCTGGGTTCAATCCCTGGTAACAAAAAGAAAAGAAAGAAAGAAAAAAAAGAGCAGGGTTTTTTTCATTACATCTTTTTTTAGGGGTGCTGGGGATTGCACAAAGGGCCTCAAACATCCTAAGCAAGTGCTCTACTGCTGAGCTATATCCCGAACCTTTCATTGTAAGTCTTTTAGCAGAACATGACTAAATTTCAGCACATAATCTTTTAGATCCTTAATGCTACCAGAAAACTTTATAAATTAGAACAGTCAAAACCACATGGTATCTAAAAACTGTCTGCTACTTACCCACTTTCAGCTAAGGCCTCTCTTGTTTTTATTGGCAAGGTGCTTGTTTCCAGCAAGTGCTTCAGGGATGTAACATCCTCTTCAGCATCAGGGACAAATATGGAAGGAAAACATGCTTCGAAAATTCGTTCCAGGCGGTTTAGTAAAGCTGTCTGCATCAAAATATCCCCAAAAAGTTTGTTTACATTTCTCCAATTGTAATAATGTCGAGTACTATCATTAAAACACACACGCACATACCTTGTCCACTACTATAAAAGAGTGAGGGAAATCCACAACTCAGTTACAAAAAACACCAAGTGGAAGGCACATAATTACTCATAGAACAATCATTCTAAAGGATTACCTGAAGTAATCATGGTGATGATACAGCAGGTGACAAATGCAGCTACACACCAAACTTCACATAACTGGTTCTTTACCTTTGTTATATTATTTAATCCATTACAAGATTCTATAAAGAAGATATTATTACTCTACTGTACAGTGAAAAAGTAATATCAAAGTTTAAATAATGCGCCCAAAGCTAAACCAAAAATAAAGAAAACTCAGAATTCATTTTCTTTCCACCACTAATGCACTCTAGATTTAGGAACAATGAGATTGTTTACTTGTGAAAGTATTATGCTATTATAACAGTTCAGGACTTTTTCTTGGACAGAAACACTTGAACTATAAAATCCTTTTTGAAATATCTCTGATGCTAATAAGTATAAACCAAAGTAGGAAACAAAGTCTCAATCTTTACTGATTAGAAAGTTAAAAACAATTTATCATTTTGGTGACCTGCATTATCTTCTAGAAACTCTATTTCTCTATTCTTTGTTGCACATGTATGTATATTTTATTTATTTATTTATTTATTTATTTATTTATATGTATATTTTAAACCAAACTATCTTCCTTGCAAGTAAAACTTGAATATTCCATATTTTCACCTAAAACAAATTTCTTTGAAGTAATTTTATTAATTCAAACTTATTGGATTTATATTAGCTTTTCATTTTATTTTATTTTTTTTGAGGGGGAAGGTAACAACCAGGCTTACTGCACATGTGCAACCTATAGAAACATTCATTCCTATTTTCCTAACTGTGTTGCAGACACAAGCAAGGTATTTTCAAACTCAGCCCAATCCACTATTTAAACATCAAAGAGGAATACAAACTGTTAATGAGTTAAAACCTACTGGAAGATTAAGTGTACTATCAAGTCGATGCCAAATGTACAAAAAAAAAAAAAAAAAAAAAAAACAAATAATGGTAGTACCTCCTGCCAAAGCAATAAAAAAAAAAAAAAAAAAAAAAAAAAGCTAGATTTTTGTTGTCTAGTATAGTCAGGAGCCAAGGGATAAAAAAAAAAAGAAAAAAGAAAAAATTTCATAAACACATTTTCCAAATCCAAATCTCTTTTGGAAGCTGAACCAGAACAAAAAAATTTAACACTGAATAATTAGTCTCTAGGTACTCTCCTGCTAACTCTACAAAAGTTACTCTGACACCTTCATTATATTCATGTGTATGATGGGAAAAGGTTTTCACTCTCAATTATGAACCCTAAAGTAAAGGGTAGACGCAAGATCCCAAGGCTTGTGAAACTTGAGTGCGTCAAGGGGACTCAGCATTTACTTCTTCAACAGAGGGAGGGGACAGACATTACTTTTAAAGGGATCAGATAACTTTCTAATTGGAAACCTGATAAGCACTGGCTCCTCTTGGACAAGGAAGGTAAATAAAAAACTCACATATGGCCAATTTTTATTTCTCTGTAAATTAAATCTTTCTTTTATCCTCTTTGTTATCTTTTTAAAGGGAGAGGGAAGAAAAAAAAAGCTTATCACCTGGAGAAAGAAAACACATTAAATCAGTTGGGCAATATTACATATAATGTGTAACAGTGAAGAAATTCTCAAAAGCGTAGAAAGTACTTGAGGAAAAGAAACATCACATTAATTACCTTAATTTACTACTTCTTCAACCTTTTCCCACAAAAGATATAAATTACATGAACACTGTTAAGAAACATTTTATATATCTTTAGGGTTAGAAAATTTGACTGCTTCAGATCTTTTGTGGAATGAGGTGGAGTCAGAGCTATCAGTCTTTTCAAAATAATGCCAAAGAGTAAACATTTTGGATTCTGAAGTCCATTCATAAACAAATGTGGGTGTGTTCCAGTGAAACTTTTTTTTTTTTTTTTTTACAAAAAGAGGCAGCAGCACAGATTTCTCCTCTGGGTCATACTTTGCCAATCCCTGAAGTAGACCAATAAGTAAATATCAAATAACCACAACCCACTAACAGCATCACCAAGCAGCTAACAAGCTAGCAGAACTAACAAAGATTTGATTAAATTAAATTTGTTCTGGCATTTTCACTTTAAAAAGTGTATCAACTTCCAACTATCCAAGAGACCAATTTGATGGTAAGGATATTCTATAAAAATATTTTTCACTACTATCTTGTTCATGGAAACAAATGATGTCAAATTACATTTATTACTAGTTAATTCCAATAAGTAAATGGTTGATATAACACTTTGATAGAAAGCTGTAGACCCAGGGGCTTATGATTCACTTATAACCTGGACATATCCAAGTCTATCTCACAGGGGGAATGATGAATTAGGAAATGAATACTAAGCACCCAGTGTGTGTTAGAGGTGGCAACTTTTATCATTACTACCTCCCTTACATAGATGATACTTTAATAGCAGCTTGCCCAGGAATAAAATAGAGTCACAACTAGGCTCAAGATGCTGGAATGTAGCCCTGTGGTAGAGCGCTCCCAGCATGTGTGATTGCCCTGAGTTCAGTCCCCAAAACAAACACACACAAACACACACACACACACACACACACAGAAAATCAACCAACAAAACACACACTAGACTCAAAGCTCACTAAGAATGTTTCTCTAAGTCCCATTTAGCACTCTAAATCATAATGAAACTACTTGTTTCAGTCAATTAATTTCTACCATGCTAGGATATAACAAAAAATTAAATCCAAGTATTCTGCTTCCTTCCCAAGATTTTCCCATTGAGTATGTGTGGGAGAAAAACACATAGTTTTCAAGTATCTGTTCTTTTTTTTTTTTTTGCAGTGCTGGAGATTGAACCCAGGGCCTTGTGCTTACAGGATAAACACTCCACCAACTGAGCTATCTCCCCAGCCCAAAGTCTCTGTTCTTTAAGGAGCCTCGTATTTAAAGAGAGGGTAACTGCTACTCCTTGCAGATTTTAAACTTTGGATATTGGTAATAGGCTTATTGGTATTTGTGAGTTAAGTCTTGATTATATTATGAAACACAAAGTGTACAAAGCAGTAGGTACATTTAAGAGTAATTTGCTTCCTCCAAAGCACAATAAAGCTCAAAGTTCAAAAATGTAATGGAGCATAGTCCCAAGTAACCTGGTAAGTAGAACAGGTTATAAGAATACAACTAATATGATGCTCAGAAAAAGAGAAATTAATCTACCATAAAAAAGTCTTTTGTGTCTTTCAAGAGAGATTTTCCATGAGACTGTAATCAGACACTAATTAAAAAAAAAAAAACACAAAAAACCAGTTACTTTGAACATATAATTTAGTATCTCATCAAACTAGTCAATAAAGTAAAATATTATACTTGGATTTGTTCTAATGTTTATGAATAAAAAGGAATTTTGTTTATATTACTTCTGTTTCTATTTAGAGAAGTTTACTCCTGGTTTTCCTCCAATGAGAGCACTGCTAATTATTTTTTAAGTCTATAGCCAAATTACTCAGAAAAAGATTACACTGAATAGTGACATTTATCAATATATTTCAGTATATGAAGACTGTATTAGATGTAAAATTCCAAAATATTAAATCTTCTTATTTACAATTAGTGATGAATTTTTACTGGCTGATTTCTGCTTTCCTTATACAGACATGGCAGCAAATACAAAGCAAACATCATAAGTATAACCCATTTCAGGAAAGTGAAGAACTAAATTCAGCAAAAAATCAAAAGATGCTCTTTGAACATACTCAAACTACAAAAGTCTGATTTGGTGCATTATAGTTTTGTTCAATGTTTACACAGTGCTTCCCATGAGCCAGGCATTATTCTAAATGCCTTACAAATATTAACTCATTGAAGTTTCATAAGAACCTTATGAGGAAGGTTACAATATTATTTCCATTTTCTGGATGAGAAAAATGGAGCACAGAGAGGTTAAATTAACTTGCCTCTGATCACATGCATATTAAATGGGGAGGATGAATCCTAACTCAGGAAATATAGTCTCAGTGTAAACTACCATATTATGTTGTTATCAAAGCAATTCTAGGTTTAATTTCTGAAAATTACAGGAGTTTTTGAGGGAATGAACTATGTTATTCTTGAATCTCTAGTACTGAGGTTCCTGCACATAGTATGGGAATCCTACCTAAATCAAAGTGCATTAGGGGGGAAAAAAAAGCATTCCACCTTTGTTTAGGACTATTAAGGTATAACTGCTCTATTTATGAAAGTATATCTTATTGTAACCCATCTAAATCATTCTTGTACAAAGGCAAGACAGATTTATATAATGTATTGATAACTATAGGTGAATGCTTTCTATGTGCTATACTATGCTTAGTGCTGTACATATAACGTGTGAGGAATCTTCTAAAACCCCTCAGATAAGTATTATTGTCTCCACATTACAGATGAACCAACTGAAGCTCAGGGAGCTTCAGATCATTAACCACAGTTTTACTGCTGGTATTGTGTACAGCAAGAATTTGACCCAAAGTTTGACTCCAAGGCCTACATGCTTTTCACCAAATCATACTTTTACCCACTTTTTGTGGTCTTTCAAACATTTCAAGCCATTAGATAATGCATCCCCTGTTAAGTACTGTGATGATGCTCATATTTAAAAAAGCAAACAATTTCATCTAACATAGCTGTAAACATTTACTAAAGAGTCAGTGTTGCACTCTAAATGAATATGAAGGAAATAAATGCACACACACTCAGCAGTCTAAATATTTAGCTGAGGTCACAGTATTAACTAAATGGTACACTAAGTATAAAAACATTCACACAAACTACTTCAATTTTAAATACCTTTACCTCCAAAGTAAACAGAAGAGAAAAGGGTCTTTGATTCTCCCTTGAATCCATGGAATAAGAAAACTGGTCATGGGTTAGTTGGATACTAGTTTATGTAACTCAATCATGTCATTCCACACATACATGCACCAAATTGTAAGTGTGACAAACAGGGGCACATCTGGCTACTAAACACTTTAAGAACTAGGGTTAAAAAAATCAAATGCTCCTCAAGACAGGTGCCAGACTTCCCTTTTATTTTCCTTAGTATTCAATGCTATGAAACCAATTAGAGTCCAGGAGGTCTGCTACTTGGATTCAAATGCATTTCTACCTGTCAAAACCATTCTGAAAATGGGAACTAGCCCAAAGCAGGAACTTTTTCTCTCCAAATAGCTTGAAAGGTGACTATATTGCCAAGGGCCAGAACTAGAGGTACTGCTACACAAACTGCCTCTCTTTCCACTCTTAACCAAACAATATAGTTAGCAACACTATTCCCTGCACCTTTGAGAACCGTTTTTCAAGAAGTTTCTGAGGTTATTCAGTAACAGTTAACATTTACTGGGCACTCACTATGTACAAAGTTCTAAGTATCTTTACAGGCATAATTTCATTTATCCTTATAATTAGAGTTTTAAAGTGAGTACAATGATTATTCTTACACGCTTTTTTCCCCCATTGTTCCCCCATTGAACCCAGGAACTCATGCAAGCTAGGCAAGCACTCTACTTTTGAACTCATCCCTCACTGATAGTATTATTCTGTATATCTCAAGGCTCAGGGAAGTTACTCCTGCAAGTTACTCCAAATCTCTGGAACTAACAACATGACTATAGCTCCTTCTTTTAATCACTATGCTATGTCTAGGCTCCACAATATTTTTAGGGGCCCATGAAAATGTTTAGTATTTAATATTAATCATCTTTATTTCAAGTCATAAAACAGAATTTTAAAAATCTTTAAGGGAGAAGGGGCTCATGAAAGTCATAATGCAACTCTTGGCTATACCACATCTCCAAAGGCACACTCACTTTTATAGCTTTTCTCTTTTACTATTGTCTTATTTCTCCATAATTATTTCTACTTTTTCAAACCATATTAGATTTCATTTTTGAGATGGGGGTCTTGCTATGTTATACCCAGCCTAGGCTTAAACTTGTAAACTTTCTACTTCAGCCTCCTGAGTAGCTGGGATTACAGGTGTGTGCCATAGCACCCAGTTACCCAATGGCTTAATTAATCAAAGGAGGCAAAGTATTATGCACAAATTCACTTTTAATCATTCCCAGTTCTGTCATCTTTCTATGTCTGGGGATAGGGAAGAAAGTCCTGTGGCATATAAGCAGCCATTTCATCTATTGGTGCAAATAAGCTATATTATGTAATGCAAGGTTTCTCAAATGGTATGTCTTAGTCACAAACAGGTTGCAAGTTTTCCAAAAATCCTGAAAGCAATATATGGACATACAGTATTCTCTCTTGTGATGGCAATTTTATGTATCAACTTGACTAGCCCATGGAGTGCCTGGACCTTTGATCAAACATGTGAGTGTGTTTTTGGATGAGATCAACATTTGGACTGGTAGACTGAATAAAGCAGACTGTCCTCTCTAATGTGAGTGCGCCTTGCCCTATCAGTCAAAGACCTGAATAGAACAAAAACACCGAACAAGAGGGAAATACTCCTACCTGACTTTCTGAGTAGAGACATCAATCTTTTCCTGCCTTTGGACTCAAGTGAAAAATTGGCTCTTCTTTTTTTAGGGGGCAGTGGCGGGGGTACTGGGGATTTAACATAGGGATGCTTTACCACTGAGCCACATCCCTAGCCCTTTTTATTTTGAAACAGAGTTTTGCTTAGTTGCTTAGGGCCTTGGTAAGTTGCTGAGGCTGGTCTCAAACTTGTGATCCTCCTGCCTCAGCCTCCTGTGTTGCTGGGATTATAGGTGTGCAACTTTGCACCTGACAAAAACTGGTTCTTCTTAGGTCTAAAGGCTACTGGCTTTCAGAACTTAAACCATTGGCTCTCCTGGTTCTCAGGCCTTCAGATCAGAATGGAACTGTATGAGCTCTCTTTGGTCTCCAGCTTCCTGACTGTATTTTGGGGCTTCTCACTCTCCAATCAATTTATTCCTTCCTTCTCTTCCTTCCCCTTAACCCCCCCCAATCCCATTTATTGGTTCCCTTTCTCTAAAAAACCTAATACATCTCTATTTTATAAGTGACTACACTGGGGTATAAAATGACACAAGTGTACCACAAACCTAATTCACCTTTCCAGAGGGATGCATAAAGATTAGCACCTAGGATTCGAGATTCTGCTTCTTAGACAACTCAAATGCCTATCTCCTTTAAAGTATGTATTTAAGGTGACTGTTAAAATTCCTTCAACATATGTCCAGTTAGTTTTCCTTTCTTGCTTAGGAACAGAAGTTAATTAATGCCAAGAGTTTGAATGTTGATAGCATTAGGTCTTGCTCTTAAGTGGACATTTAGAAGAAACATAAAATCCACTGAGTAATTTAATCTTCCATTTAAGAGGATACCTTATGTCTTACCACTATTAAATATTAAGTAAGATATCAAGTACAATCTACACTTCTATACTTACCAATTCCCAATTTCAAGCTATCTAAAGAGGGACCAAGTCACCAATTTAAAAAACGATGGTTTGCTCTTTTTGGACAATTTCAAGATAAACCTAAGAAGAGTATGTCTACCTATTTTGGAACTAAAGACCAGAATGTTGGGGCTTGGGCTGTAGCTCAATGGCACAGTGCTTGCCTAGCATGTGTAAGGCACTGGGTTCAATCCTCAGCAGCACCACGTAAAAATAAGTAAAATAGAAGTATTCTATCCAAATACTTAAGGAAAGCAAAGATCCTTAAGTCTTAACCAAAATCTTAAGTCTTAACTTTTTTACTTTGTTACTTGCTTCTGTTTCAATCATAAGTTCAAATGGTCACCCACAGAAGGGAAAACTGGCACACAATCTTAGGTAAATGATTAAATAAAAGAAGTTGAAAATGTAGGATTGGTTACATTCAGTTGGAGAATGCAAACTTTCTGGTGGAAAAAAAAAACCAGTAATTTAATTTCAAAATAGCACAAACCAAAGAATTAGTGATTTTCTTCTTTTCCTTTTTCATGACATTCTTAGTTTTTAAACCTTTCAAGTTTTCATTTTCCTAGTAGTACTACAAATTAGGTGACTAATTAAAAAAAAAATGACTTATAGCCTCCCTTTCTAAAGAGGAATTTTTAACATAAAGAGATTATTGAACAATTACCTAAATTCTCAATTAACATTCAGAGCAATATTTTAAAAACTTTTTTTATTTTTTTATTTTTGCGGTGCTGGGGATTGAACTATATTTTAAAAACTTTAAAAGTTCAGTGTTAAATGCAATGCTTATGACATTATCTCTTTTACCATACATCTAAGAAAAAGACAACTATTTTAGTCAAGATTCCTTTCTAAAGCATTGAAAGGCTAAAAAAATAGAAAATGTTTAAATAACATAATAATTATTTTTTGAGGGGGAAGAAAAGGACAGCTTTGAAAATAAGGAGGCTTTGCTGTGGTTGTTATTTTTGTTTTGTTTTAAATCTTAGCCCAAAAAGTAAAGAATAATTTTGACCTCCTTCTGATTTGTATTTTTTTTTTTCCTTTTTCTTTTTGCAGTGCTTGGGATTGGATCCAGGGCCTAGAGTATGCTATACAAGTGCTCTACCACTGAGCTACACCTACAGTCTACTACTTGTCATTCATAAGAATGCTAAAAGAGAATACACTTGACCCTGAGTTCTCAGGAAAAAATTATTCACTAAAAGGAAAATATCTTTTTTCTCAATAATGTTCATGTATGGTTCTAAAAGTAAGGCTTGAACTCTCTGAGGTACACTGGGCCAGCAGCTGAGAATTAATTTGACTAAGACCATTTTTTGAATTTGAAAAATTTCTTCTTGATTGAATTTTCCCCACCTAACAAATAATTCCAATAAGCCAGAGAAAGATATATTTTTTGAAACTTTAAGTTATAGTAGTTTAAATCAAAATTCAAACTCAGATCTATCAAATTCCATGAAGCCCATTCCATGCTTTGTTACCTTCTATATCCAGTTATCAAATTATAAATAAGTAACTTCAATCAACTTGTGTGATGCAAGAAATTCCTATTTGAAGTGGTCATATTTTAAAAATTCATTATCTGATGATGTTAAAAGTTCTAAGGCTACAAATTAAAGATCATCCAATACCAATGTCATCCTATACTTAAGTGAGATGAAACTAAATAGGCAAAGGGTTAGGTCAAATCCAATAGTCTTCATTTGGCATTATATTGGTTCACTTGTGTTTAAAATTCCAAGGTTCTGCCACAATAATAAATTTCTTAACGGTAATAATATACATTAGCCAAACCATGTAATAACTGAATTAGCAAAGTAGATAATTCAGACACCCAAAGCCAACTGAAAAATGATTAGCTATGTACATCAACTGGTAATAGCATAATTTTCCCTAATATCTTTTTTTGATTGGTTCTTTTTAGTTATACTTAATGTGTCAAAGGTATCAAACAATGATGTATAACCAATTCGATTAACGCAATTTGGAAATACTTCCAGTTGAAAATGGGTTTCTCAGCAAAAGATCACCAGAGAAAGTTTGTAGACTAAGATTTTACTCATCTTTAAAAATAAGCATGTGGGCCAGGTGTTACATATATCAATCAGTGATATACAACAGAGACTTTCAAGGGAGTGTCCCCTTATGCATCCTAAGGCTGAGGAAAGGTGAAAGGATAGAACTTAGGACTAGGGAACAACCTGGATGTCAAGCTATTCCTCTAGGGTCTGATATAAAGAAAAGTAATGAATCTTCTAAGCAAACAAATACAACCACAGTAAGTCAACCTATAGCCAATTCTTGTTTGAGAACTAACCTTAATTCATCTTACACCCTCACCCCAAGTCTTTCTGAAGCTGTAAAATTACTGAGTTCAAAACTGCCTTTTTCCCTAGTTCTTTTCCTATCCTTCAAGTCACTACAGTTTCAGCACAAAATGAGATTTCAAATTCTGCTTGCTCTCTACTGCATTTGGAACTGTACTTCATATTCGGTAGGCTGAGGCAGGACGATCACAAGTTCGAGGCCAGACTCAGCAACTTATTAAGACTATCTCAAAACAAAAAATAAAGTTCAAAAGTTCAATATCCCTACCACAAAACAGAAACAAAACAACAAAAACAGCCCCCCCCCCCCAAAAAAAAAAACCTGTGCCCCAATCTTCTAAAACTTGCTGGACAAAAATTAACAGAAGTTTTTGTTTTTGTTTTTTTTTTTTTTTTTTTCTTGAAGCTTAAGGAAAAAACTTTTAAATCTCAGCTTAACTCTAAAAACAAATCATGTAAAGGTAAAAATAGGACTTACTGGAATTAGTTTATTAATAATTTTTTTCATTGAAAGTTTTTTATTCATTCAACAAATGTTAAGTGCTTACTACATACCATGTATTAGAGATAGAGATAAATAAGTAGAAGGGACTGCCTAAATGCCACCTTATATGCAAAATATTGCAAAGCCCTGGCTATTTTTTTCTCATTAGTACATATTACTGCCCAACATACTCATGCTTATCTATTTTCTGTTTCCCTTCTAACTCCCTTTTCTTCTTTTATGTTAGAAAAACCTTCATAGAAGAGATTTAGCTTCTTTTGTTAATTGCTCTATCCCTGGGGCTAAGAACAGTGCTAGGCACTTAAGTTTATTAATATTTTTTTACACAGATAATATTAACACTCACCAAAAATCAAATGGGCAAATTTCTGTAACTATTACGCACATCTTACACTTTTTTTTTTGACAGTACTTGACATGGAACCCAGAGGGGCTCTACCACTGAGATCATCTTCCAGTCCTTTTAATTTTTTATTTTGAGTCATGGTCTCCTTAAGTTGCTGAGGCTGCGCTTGAACCTAGTGATCCTCCTCCTTCAGCCTCTCTGAGTCCCTAGGATTATGGGCATGTGCCACTACACCTGGCAAAACTGGCAAATTTCTGTAACTCTTAAGGAAACTCATTGGGATAAAAATCGTATTAAGTTTTATTATAGGACTATTTATAATTTCTTAAAAGGTTGTAAAAAATGTAACCAATCTACAAAGTAGACAAACATTACATATCATAAAGAAACTCCTTTAACAGGTATTCAGTTGAAAAAATATATTTTAAAAAGCTGAACTGGAAGTCTTCATAGCAATTAATATGTCATGAAAAATAGAGAAAATTAGTAAATACCTGAATGGAAGTGGCTGATTCCTGTAAATGGCCACTAGCAACTGCTCCTTTGGAAGTTGCTAAAGGGATACTGTGCATCTTGGGGGTTCCTGGAGTATCAACATTTTCATCTGTCCTATGTGACTGCCACACTTCCTTTCGATGATGAGCTTCAGTGGCCTGCTGATCTCCAAAAGCAGCCCAGGAACAACCATATTTTTGTTCATCCCCAAAAGCATTCCAATCTACAGCTTGGCTAGGACCAGCTGAACTGAAGTCCGCAAAGTCATCAGAGTCTTGAAAAGCACTGCAGTCATCTTGAATATTTGGCACTGAATCAAAATCTCCAAACTCACTGTCTTGCCCATTTTTCAGTTCTGAAACAGGTTCAGTGCCTGTTCCACTAGAATTTCTTGCCAATTGACATTCCTCTGATAAACTATCAGAAGTCTGCTTCAGGTCTGAATCAGTAAATATTTCCTCCTGGCAAGAAGCAGCATTTGTATCCCCAAATTCTCCGAAGTCATCACCTGGTTCACTAAAATGCGGAAAGTGCTCTGAGGATTCTTCAAAAGTGACATCACTCATTGAATCTTGAGTACCAGTGATGAAAGGTGGAGTGGTGCCACTGGCTGTGCCAAAGTCACCAAAATCATCCTCATTGGTATCATTGCAAGTCACAAAATCATTACTACTATCACCATTTTTTACACTTATGGAATCATCCAAAACATTTTCTTCTGTAGGACCAATGTTTGGGCTTTGAGAATTAGTAAACTTTTTACTTTCTTCTTTGGAAGAACCAACTTCTTTATCAGCATCAAAAGTTTTAACAGAATCCATGCATAGGTCAGCATATTTTGAAGTAACTAAATGTAGCTTTTCCTCAGTTTTACATTGTTCTCTCCTAATGGCTTCTGAATTATCAGCTGGATCTACCAAACTCCAAGCCTTTGACTGATTGCTTGAATTTAAAAATTCATCCTGTTGCAGCACTGGAAGGCCTTGTTTTTCAACACTGAAACTTCTATTAGTTACTATGCTTATTTCTGAAACACAAACCTGATCCTTGCCATCAGTGTCTCCTTCACCATCAAAACTATTAACCAAAGACACTTCTTTTACAGAATTCAGTTCACTGACTCTGTTAATTTTGTTGTTTTCCTGAATGGTTAGAGCATCTCTCTCATTTAAAACTGCACATCTTATTTCTTCTAGTTGTATCCTTTCCTTTTTGGAAAATGTGGCAAAATCTGCGAATTCCTCAGCAGGACTAGGTGCAAAGTCTAAATTATACTCAGTGCTATGAGTGCTCAAAGGCTTTCGTCCCTTTGAATCAGCTACATTGTCCAGATCATCTGTTCCCTGAGGATTTACAGTTTCCAACCCTGCAAACCCATTTGTTAGAATCTCCAGACAAGGAGGCTTTTCACCATTGCAGCTCTCTAACTGCTTGTTTTGATGAACAATGTTCATATCAGTTCTAAAATCTCCTGGAGAGAAACTTTCAGGTGTATCAACATTCTGTCTCTGCTCTATTACTTTGTTTAAATCTCCTGGACTTTCCATGCCATCAGTAGAAGTATCTAAAGTTTTAGATGAAATAATTTCTTTGCTGGTGGTACAGAGTAAAACATCAGACTGACCTTTTACAGTAGTAGAAAGTTCAGCAGTGATGTCCTTATCATTACCATTTTTAATGGACTTAAAGCTTGTAAGGCTATCTACGTTTTCTGAAAAATCATGAATTGGCATAAAATGGTTTGAAGATACAAATTCTTCCTTGGGACGAGTATACTCTGGTGTATCAAAATCGACAAACCCTATGCCTGAAGGGCTGACTTCTGAAAATCCACCAAATTCCCCAAATTCATCATCATCATCATCCTCTGCTCCATTGTCTAGAGGTGGTGGAGATGAAGAGTACATCCTAATGATGTCTGGCTCCATTGTTCAGTTGCTTTCTAACGATTAATTTATACCTGTTTAAAAAAAAAAAAAGTTTTTGAGGGAAGAGATTACATATAATAAAGTCTTCCAAAATTCTCTCAAAGCTACTTTTAAAAAGTGCAAATTTACACTGTTCTATTTTGTATCTTTAAGAAAAATTTTTTTAGTTGTAGATGGACACAATATTTTATCTATTTATTTTTATGCGGTGCTGAGGATCGAACCTAATGCCCAGAATGTGCTAAGCAAGCACTCTACCACTGAGCTGCAACCCCAGTCCTCTATTTTGTATCTTTTACACTATGTTTCTCTTAAGTGAGATTATACAGCTATAACATTGGCAAAATATTTTTTTCTCTTTCAGCATATGTTACCAATGTCATTGGGAGTACATTAAAGAAATATGGGGACTCCAGAAAATTTTGAATATACACCTTTAAAAGTACATATATAAAATTTTCTCTGAGGTCCTTGCTTATTCTGTTAAATTCTCTTTCGAATTCACTGAGGACTCAGTGCTTGCCTTATGGATTTGTATGAATTCTTTATACATTAAGACATAAAAATCCTCTAATTAAACTGCTACAAATTCCTTCACTTTACTTTTCAATTTTTACTTCTGAACCAAAGTTAACTTTTTAATACCTGAATTGTGAAGTAGTTTAGGGCTCACAAGAACCTGCAAAAATAGTATAGCTCTTGTATATTCCACCCAGCTTCTTTCAGTAGTAATAAACTATCATCATCAGATGGTTCCTTGATTTATTATATGTATACATCTCCAAAAACCCATCATAAGTTGAAATTATCACAAAGTAAAAATGCATTTAATACATCCAACTGAACATCACAGCTTATTTCTGAAACACAAATCTGAATAACCATTTAATACACCTACTGAACATCACAGCTTAGTAACAGTGCATTGTATAGCAACACATATGCTTATGTGGTCGTTTGGGAGCTGTGGCTTGCTGTTGCTCATGAGAAAGTATCCTATTGCTTATTGCTAGACCAGAAAAAAATAAAAATTCAAAATTCCAACTATAGCTTCTACTAAATGCATACTGCTTTCACATCATCATAAAGCTGAAAAACTGTAAGTCAAATCATCATAAATTGGGGACTGTTTGTATATAGTCAAACCAGAAAAGAGATATCTGTACAATACTAATAGCTCACCTACAGGCCTTGTTTGGACTTCCCTTGTTTTTTCTTTTTTGGTCCATGTGTAGTTTTATGAAATGTTATCACATGTAGAGATTAATCATCACTACAACTGGGAAAAGAACAGTTCAATGAATACAAAGAAATTCTCTCAGGTTGCCCCTTAATAGTCACACCTATCTTGCGGGGTGGTGATCTCAAGAATATTCAAGAGAAATCAGTAGAACAGAAGAAAGGGACCATGGAAAGGGGGCAATAACCGGGAAATGATACTGGCCAAATACATTGTTCAATTGTGTGCATGTACAAATATGTAACAATGAATCCCACCATTACTAAGTATAATTATGATGTACCAATAAAAAATATGGAAAAAAATTACACCTTTGCTTGGATTTTAATCCTTGGCAATCACTGATATATTCTCCACCATTATAATTTTGCTATATCAAGAGTGCTATGTAAATGAAATTATATAATATGTAACCCTTTGAAGTTGGCTTTTTTCATTCAGTCTAATGCCCTTGAGGGCTTATCCACGTTGCTGCATGTATCAATAGTTCATTCCTTTTATTGCTGAGTAACCTACTATTGTATAGCTGTACCACAGGTTGTCTATCCATTCACTTTATGTAGGACACCTCAGTTGTTCCAGTATTTTCCTATTGCGAATAAGGCTTCTATGAACATACATACAGATTACCATGTGAACATAAGTTTTCATTTCTCCATGACATATATCCAGGAGTGTGAATGCTGGGTAACATGGTATATTCAACTTCATAAAATTGCCAACCTGTTTTCCCAAGTTAATTTAATGGAGTCAAATCAATTGATATTTTCATTTGTAATTTTCCTCATTATTTTGTCATCATGTAAGCTCAAGATTTCATAAATATTCACTTTTATTTGCTCTATGGTTTAACATTTATTTTTAAATATATTTAGAACTTATTTTGGTGTATGATGTAAAGCAAAGGTCTGATTTTTTTCCTAAACAGCCAAGCAATAATCATAACCCCATTTGTGAATAATACTCCCCATACTCATTAATTTATGATGTCTTATTTTTTATGTATTTAATTCTTAAATGCAATCTGTCAGGTTTATTCTGTTCCTCTGTACTAAGGCTAGAAGTCAGACATTAGAAGCAACGGAAGGACACACTAACCAAAGTCCTGGAGTAAACTAGCCCATAAATAATGAACTGATACTTCTTGAAACTCAACAGTTGCCAAGTTAGATACATGAGGAAAATATCTGCTATAAAATATAACAAGTTTTGCAAGTTAGAAAAAGTTAACTTTTTCCCAGCTCTTAGAATGAAGTTTCCTAAGATGTTCAAGTTTTAGAGCAAAGCTACTTAAAAAAATCACAAAATGTAATTTACAGATGAGAAAAATAAGGCCTATTGGTGAGTAACTCTCCCAAAGTTCATATATCTGCTTAGTGGAGAATGGCCTGGAATGTTGAAAAGTAGGACCTTTGAGATCAGTGATGGATCCAGTCACTGAGTTATTCTGAATGAAATAGGCAAGTCAGAAAAAAAAGGACAAAATTGTAATATAACTACTTTAAATTATCCTCTTTATAAAATTAGTACCATAAAGAAATAACTGCTTTAGCTCTGAGATACTCTTCTGCTGATTTGAAAATGATAAAGAAATAAAAGATACACCTAAGTCCTATTTTCTTCTCTTGCCTAACATCCTGATAACTTTTCTCATGCTCAATGTCCAAGGTAATTTGATCTTTAACAGTTTCTCCCTAATTATGAAGTCCCTAGTATTTAAACATACTCTGCCACTGTCAATGAAAGTATGGGGAAAGGGACTCCTGTACATACATACTGCTGTTGGGACTGTAAATAGTTAAAAAGGCTTCCAGAAGGTGATATGACTATACTATGCAAACTCTTGAAATCTAAAACAAAACTTATTATGCAGCCACTAGCTGCATGATTCCTTTTTCTAAAATTTAAAAGCATTCATAATAAGATGGACCCGTCAAAAGGAGACAAAAAACAAATTGAAGGGGGGAACCTACTAGTCAAATCATAGACAATTTAGTATTAAAATAAAGATGAATAAATTATAACCTACTGAATAAAATAATAATCTAAGTTCTCACAGACAAAAGCATGTCAGTGAATAAACAGAAAGTTAAATGGGAAACAATATAGTTGAACAATTTCAAAATGCTTCCCTACAATATACTTAATTACAAAGGGAAAAAGTATAACTTTACAGCAGTGAAGCCTGACACTACCTGAATCAAGTGATCAAGGTGAATACTGAACTCATGTAGCACCTGATGAGATGTGATGAGAATAATACAGGACCATTTCTGGAATATTCTTGTCAAAAATATATAAACTGAATTAATGAGGAAATAAATACAAATGGAGAGGCATTCTACAAACAAGTTGGCCTGTAATCTTTAATAGTATAATGTCATGAAAGTCAAGGAAAGAAAGACTGAAGAACTGTTTCACATTGAAGATTAAAGAGACAACAGTAAATGCAACACTTGATTCTCAACCAGACCCCTTTCTATAAAGGACACTGGGATGACTGTGAAACTTGAAGTCCAAGGATTAGAGAGAAGCAATGTTAATTTCTTGATTTTGATGAGTTTGTGGTTATGTAAGAGAACATACTAGGTTATAGGAAACATACACTAAAATATTTGGGAATGATAGGGCATTAGTCTGGTGATGTAGTCTCAAACTATTCCAGAAAAAAATGTTATCTGTATTGAATTTGCAACTTATTAAGTTTGTGATTGATTCAGAATAAAATTTTTTTTAATTAAATACATTCAGGGAGAGTTGTATATCTGCATTTAAGTATGTACACTTTAAATGTTACTTAGGCAAATAATAATTTTTTAAAAATGTGGCAAGATACATATCTGCCATTTTTAAGTGTATACTTTAGTGGCATTAAGCACATTTCACATTATGCAACCATCACGACCATCTGTCTCTAGAAATTTCTTTATCTTCCAAAATATCAAAATGTCTTCTGTACTCATTAAACAATAACTCCCCAAGCTTATTTCACTTTGCATAAAGTCTTCAAAGTTCATCTGTACTATAGTGTATCTCAGACTTTCCTTTTTATGGCTGAGTAACACTCTATTATATACATTACCACAACATGTTTATTCATCAAAGGATACTCAGGTTGCTTCCACCTTACAGCTATTGCGAATAATGCTACCATGAACATGGGCGTACAATATATCTTGTTTTAAAACCTTTTCATTTTGAAATAATAGATTAAAAGAACATTACAAAAATAGCATAGAGTCCTGTGTAACCCTTAAACCAGTTCCCAGAAATGGTGATATTTTATATAGCTCTGATACAATTATGGTTTAGATATGAGGTATCCCCCCAAAAAACTCATGTGAGACAATGCAAGAATGTTCAGAGGTGAAACGATTAGATGAGAGCTATAACCTAATAAATGAATTAATCCACTAATATAGGTTAACTGCAGGCAGATAGGGTGCAGCTGCAGGAGGATCACTGACAGTGTGGTTTTGGGGTTTATATTTTGTTCCTGGTGAGTGGAGTTCTTTCTCTGCTTCTTGTTGCCTGTCCTGACTGCTTGTTCTCTGCAGGCCCTTCCACTGCAATGTTCTGCCTCACTTTATGCCCAGAGCAAAGAAGTTGGCCATCTGTGGACTGACATCATTGAAACTGTAAGCATCAAATAAACTTGTCAGGTCTTTTGGTGAGTTATGAAAAAATTAACCAAAAAAGCACAAGAGCAAAACCAGAAACTGACAATGTTGGTACATTAATATTAACATTACTGTTAAAAGATCTTACTCAATTTTTATCTTTTTTAAAAAAAGAAACTGCACTTATTTGTTTGGATGTTGTTCTGTTCAACTTCATTCCCTATAGATTGCATAACCAGTCACCATTGTCAAGACACAGAACTGCCCCTACCTGTTCTCCATCCTTGTCGACTGGCAACCATTAATCTGTTCTGTAGCTCCACAGTTTTGTCACTTCAAGACTGCTATGCAATCATACAGTAAGTTACTCTGTGAAGTTGACTTTTTTTACCCAGTGCAATGCTCTTGAGGTCTATCCTGGTTGTTGCACGTGTAACATAGGTCAGTACTTTTTATTGCTGAGTATGTTCTGCTATACAGAAGTACTAGTTTGCTCATTTGCCCACTCAAGGACACTGGGTTGTTTCCAGTATTTAACAATAAATAGTATATGTAATAAAGATGCTAAGACCATTCATGTTCGGGTTTTTGTGTAAACTTAAGTTGTCAGTTGGGATAAATGCTGAGTGTGACTGCTGGGCACTATGGTAAATGCATGTTTAGTTTTATAAAAAGCTGCCAAATTATTTGCCAGAGTGTGTGTACCATCTTACATTCCTACAATACCTTATTTTTAAAGAACCATGTGTGATGTTTCTTTTTAGCAGAATCTGTTCATGGTAAAACTACAGCTTCTTCTAAAATGTTGCCTTGTTTGAAAAATGGAATAATTTATTGGTTCAAGGCTTATTTCAAAATCAACTGCTAATGCAAATATGAAATCTGAATCAGAAAACTTGTAACCAAGGCGGCAACACAGGAAGTAGTTTCTCTTCCTCATGTACCTTGGCAAGGTACTCTATTTTCCCTTCTAGGTGACACAGGCTCTATCAGCCTTCCAGACTACAAACATTTGTACTTCTCAATACTGAGTCACCTACTAATAGGAATAACTTGGGGTGCCGCATGTTCCTCTCTAGCAGGTCTTGGCTCTGGCCCAACTCACCCTTCAGAAACCTAAGAATATGCCAGTCTTTATAAGTTTTAGTCAACCATACAATGTGGAGGAGGCTCAAGGCTTTCCAGAAAATTCCTCTGTGTCCAGGCCAACTTTACTTAAAAGAAGCTTTATGTTAATTGAAGTATTACTTGTATAATGAATTTACAAATTAAGTTTGACTTAGATAATCCACTTTTTTAAACACAGAAAACATGGGTTTTAAATAGCTACTTCTATTTAACAGGGGGGGAAAAAAGGGTGGATGAGCTACTTTAATACTGTGTCTGGCACACAGCAAACTCAATAATTGTTTCTTCATCCTTCCTAATGGACTACATATTCCACACAAGATGTCCCAATTTCTTCATAACCTGAACAAACAGGTGTGCGTGCACGTGTAAGGGGTTGTGGTTCAACTTGCTATTTTTATGCCTCCTTACTGCAAGACCTGCTAGAAGGGAGTAAACAAGTAACAAGACTACTGCTTTGGCAGTCAGGGAACATTCAAGCCACAGTAAACACAAATAGGTTTTTTTTTTTTTTTTTTTTTTTGGTGCTGGGGATTGAACCCAGGGCCTTGTGCTTGCAAGGCAGGCACTCTACCAACTGAGCTATATCCCCAGCCCCACAAATAGTTGACACAAGGGTCTTATAATTGTGTAGTGAACAGACAACTGCTAAAAGTAGCCAGAGCAGGAAGACAGAATCTGGACAGGCTTCCTGTACTTTGGAGATTTACCCATGGGAAATCACATCCTTATAAACCGATTAGGAGACAATACAGGTAAGTAACAGTATTTAAAAATGCAAGCTGAAGCAGACCTTCATAAACAGCGAATATCAAAGGGTTTTAGGTCTGAGAATTCAGGTAGAAGGTCTGATATAAAGGGTCAGAACAATAACAATCAGCAACAGACTTGAGTCCTAAACCAGACTAATAGCCAGGGTGGCAAAGCACACAATGGGTGAAGGTGATTCAGTATTAATCTTCCATCAGAAGAGAAGATGCATATAAGGACTTCTGGCTTCAAGAATGAAATGACTGGGGCTGGGGATATAGCTCAGTTGGTAGAGTGTTTGCCTCACAAGCACAAGGCCCTGGCACCCAAAATCCCCAGCACTGCAAAAAAAAAAAAAAAGAATTAAATGATTGTGGAAAAGAAGAGATGGTGAGACTGCTGGCTGAGAGCAATGGAGTCAAGAGGCAAGAAGGGCTTGGGAAGGCAGAGGAAAGAGCCAACTATTACTTGACACTATTTGGTGATTTAAAAATAGTTTCTCAAGAACAAAGTTGGAGAACAAAGTGCCATGTATCAAGACTTGGTTTAAAGCCACATGTTCACATGATAACAAAAATGTCATTCAGTGTGGTAGGGAAAGGGTGGACTTTTGAACAAACGAAACTAGATTAGCTGCTTATCCACACGGGGAAAAACCTTTGATTCTACCTAACATAAAAATAAATACTTTTGATTCTATCTTACATTAAAAATAAACCCAGATAGATCATAGACCCAAACACTAAAGGTAAAGAAATCAACCTTCCAGGAGATAAGATTATTTTCACCACCCAGGGAAGGCAAAAAATGTTTTAAACAAGACATATAAAGCACTAACTGAAGAAAAGACTGATAAATTGGACTGTATTAAAATTTAAAATTTCTTTTCATCAAAAGAATATCATTAAGAGAGTAAAAAGGCAAACCACTTTCTGGGATATTTGCAATACATGTAATTGTCAAAGAACTCATATCCAGAATATGTAAAGAATTTCTACCAAATAATATAAAACAATTCAAGAGAAAAATGGCCAAAATATTTGAACGGGTATTTCACAAAAGAGGATATTCAAATGGCTGATAGTATATGAAAAGTCATCAGGGGAATGCACATTAAGACTACAAGAAACCACTATACACTCACTAGAATGGCTAAAATTAAAACAAAGTTATTCTAACTAGAACCACTTTGGCAAGGTGCAACTGGAATTCTCATACTTTATTGATGGTTGTGTAAACTGTTCTATGCATTTGGAAAACTATTTGACAATATCTACTAAAAGAACATGTGGCATATTGTATGCATTCAATAATTCAGTAATCACATTTTAACTCTAAGTCTATGCCTCGAATAATAATATATCCATTAAAAAATGTAAGTCAATACTTGTTTTATTACATAAAACTTCTTATGACTCTCTAGATTTTAAAAGATCATTTTAGTAAATCCTTTAAGATAATAAATAATCCTAAAGGTAATAAATAATCCCTAGAACATAAGCAACTTGACTATGTAAGTAAATTATATAATTTCATAGGCTTGAATGGGCCTGATGACAAAACAAATCTGAAACCCAAAATTGAATGACCAAGATCATAATCTCTAAGGCCATTAACAGTCTGTTAACAATGGTAGTTTGGAAGAGGAATAGGAATATGCAACTTAGATGTTCTTAAGTGTCTTGAAGTAAACTGGCTACAGCTCTTATACAGTTAGAGGAAAGACCACAAGAATAAAAAAGCTTATAAGAAGGTTGGAATGGAAAGGATTCTTTGTATGTAGGAAATATATAGGGTATTCCTTGCACATTCCTCAAAGAGATAGATAGCCTTTGCCCTCTTTCTACCCTCTCTTAGCCACACACAGTAGTATCTACTGTAAAGGTCTTTGGACTCTCAGTTGGTGGTGGTGGTATGGGTATTTCTAAGGGGCCCTCTAGCAATCTCCCAGAATCAAACACCGAGAGTTCCTTCTACAGAAGCTAAAAGCTTACAACCCATACTGCTTACTTCAAACTTATTTTTATAGGGATTGAGGTGGGGGTGGGGACTATAGTTAGGAAGGATGGTGATTAAGAAATGGGAAAAGAAAGACAGCTTTATTTGAAGTTATGTGACTGATAGTATAAACTATTAAGTAATTGGTCACACACAAAAACAAATCACTATCTTTTTGCCAGAGGATGCCTAAGATTTACTACTAGCTACTTACTAAATTATCTGGGTAAGTTTAAAAAAGAAGAAGAAAGAGAAGCTGGGCATGGTGGCGCATCCCTGTAATCCTAGTGACTCAGGAGGCTGAGGCAGGAAGATCCCAAGTTTGAGGCCATCCTGGGAAACTTAGTAAGATCCTGTCTCAAAAAATTAAAAAAGAGTGGTAGAGTAGTCCAGGGTTCAATCCCCAGTATCAATCAATCAAAGAAAACCTGTACTTTAGAAAAATTAATTAAAATGTCATATAAGCAATTAACATTGATTTGCATTATAAATGTTGCAATAGTTCAAATTCTTCAAAATCTTATCTGTAATATCCTTATAGGAATTTGAAGATAATGTCAAAATGTACTATCAATGAATCTGCCCACCCAGCCTACATTTCTTCTTCACTTAAGAATCATTTAAAAAACAAAATAAAAAACAAAAAAAAAGAAAAAAACCAGAACAGCCCTTCCTCTGAGCCACATGAAGACTGGGATTTAGTTCACTTTTTAGTTTTGAATATATATTTAGAAGACCATGATGTCACTGTCAAAAAAGTTTTGGGGCTGGGGATACAGCTCAGTTGGTAGAGTGTTTGCCTCTCAAGCACAAGGCCAGGGGTTCAATCCCCAGCACCAAAACTTTTTTGACAGTGAAAAAAAAAAAAAGTTTTCGTGTCTTTAAATATAAAATGATTTTTGTTTTCTCTTTTTGGGTGCATTGTTCTTGACATATTAGCTCTACAGGGGTTAACAAACACAGAGAGAGTCCCTAAAAGTGCTCTTAAAGAAATGAGAAAGGTTTATGTTGTTTCTTTGTTTTTAGGACTATCATCCTCTCTTCAATACAAGCTGCAAACTTTAAAGTTACTTAATCCAACTTCTACAATTTCAAAGCTGATTTTTTTTGGGGGGTGTGATACTGAGGATGAAACTCTGAGGTACTCCATCACTGAGCTATATCCCCAGCCTTTTATATCATTTATTTTTAATTTTGAAGTAGGATCTCACTAAATTGCCCAGGCTGGCCTTGAACTTGCAATCTTCCTGCCTCTGCCTCCAGAGTAGCTAGGATTACAGGCTGCCACCATGCCCTGCTCACAGATGAATATTTTTAAAAGATCTCATAATTAACTTGCCAACGTAAAAGCAAAAAACTAAGGTATCATAGACATCAATTGTATATCAGTATCAACTACATAATATACAATATTATTTAAGGTTAAGCAATATCAAGTTATTTACTGAGTGCTTACTAGGTTCCAATATTATGTGAAAAGCAAAAATGAATTACCTCATTTAGTCCTTGTACTACCATATGAAGTAGAAATTATCGTTGGTTTTTAAAAATTTTTTTTGGTACCAAAGATTGAACTCAGGTGTGCTCAACCACTGAGGTACATCCCCAGCCCTTTTAATATTTTATTTAGAGACAGAGTCTCACTGAGTTGCTTAGGGCCTCACTAAATTGCGGAAGCTGGCTTTGAACTTGTGATCCTCCTGCCTTATAAGAAGTAAAAGTTTAAAGAGGTTAAGTGATCTCTAAATAGTAAGTGGTCAGTTACTTACAAGCTAATCAAATACTGTATAAGTTATTTAAAATACTGCAGAAATGACCAATAGCAAATATTAGAATTGTAAGAATTCTCCCCAAAAGATTTTGGAATTGTTCAGAAAAAGGTTTTTGAAACTTCCACAGTAATTTGGAAGGAGAAAGATGATTTTTACAAGATGAAGAAAGTATAATCAACAAAAATGCCAAGAAGCAAATCTCTTGTTTAAAGGACATAGTATCAAATATGAATAATAAAAATAAGCAGGAAAATATCTTTACACTTAGGTTGATCACCCAAAGAAAGCCAGACTACTTACATTAGAGATTGTTTTCCCTTTAACTTGTCATATCAACTGACCATATTTGAGAGTTTACTAGCTATTCTCCCTGAAAGCTACTTCAACTTGAAATTGATTAGATAAATTGACTACCACTGATAAAAAAGGACATCAAAACTAGCAGCAGTGAGGATATATGCATTAGCCCTCACAAAACAATTTTTTCCTTAGTATGCTCTGCTCCAATTATATAGCTGCAGAATAAATTAACCATTCTAATTCTCCACACTCATATCCCTGAAACTTTACAATGCAAATAGAATCTAAAATGCAAGAACTACTTCAATTTTAGGCCTCTTCACTAAAACTTACTTACATTTACAATCTTGAACAGATAATCCCTGGACCACCTGCTTTTCATCTCACTTGCTGCTCAGGGGCTATCTGAATTTCACTATCACCACTGATGCTTTCTTTTCAGCTCCTAAACGTTCAAGACTCTCTCATCTTCAAAACAAAAGTCCTCCTTTCCGTGCACTCTCTAGTTCTCACTACAGACCTTCTTAAAAGGGACCTATCTGTTCACTATCTCTACTTCCTAACCTCCCACTTAATACTCAACATTGTACACTCTGGCTTTCATCCCAGCACTCCACTGAAACTGCTCCCACAAGTTAACTTTACTTGAGCTCAAAAGACAGTGTGTATGGGCAGAGGCCTCTGTTGTTTCCACTGCATCCTGAGAGCCTCACTCACAGCAGGGACTGAATACATTATTGTAGTTCTTGCTGGGCATTTATTCCACTGACTGCTCTTGAATGAGCCCCCACCCCAAATAGATTTCAAAAACCCTACCTCTAGTCTTTTAGTGTTCCACCAAAATTAAGTTAGGAAATACACAAGCTCAAACAAGATAAGTGTGTTTTGAGGGGGAGTGTTGTAAAAAGTGATGAGTGTGAAAGTAAACAAAAGGAATCCTTTGTGCTGCAGTACCTTATGTGCAAGCTGTGAAAAAACACTGCTTAAAGGACAAAAATTTTTTAGTGTATCAACAGACTTTCTAAAATGAATATTTGTTTTGGTTTGAGATAATTTTTTTGCCTAAGTAGAGGTTTCAGCTAGTGTCACCAGGGTGTGATCCTACTTTAGAAGTCCAACTGATTTTCCCATGACTTCTTCCTCTGCTCCCCAGCAACTTTCCTTAGCACTTCATGAAAAATTTCCCACAGAAGATTCTGCAGTCAGCTGACATGCTCTGAAAGAAATTTCTTGCCATACAGTTTTAAATTAGCATTCTAGGCAAGACTGATGACTTACACTTCAAGAACTCAGGGCATTCTGAGAAAGAAAAACAAACTAACCCCTAAATCCAAATCACACACTACTTTGTGGACTTCAAAAACTAAAGACACCACTCTAGTCTGTAACTAGTAGATGCACAGCTTGGCATGTCCTTGGCAGCTACCCTTTATCTGACAGTGCTACTCTTCATGCAATTATAAGGACCTACCCTGAGAGCAACTCTTCTGTTAGAAAAAGAAACAACTACTAAAAGGTTATAAAACTGCAACCAAATGCAGTTACAACTACCTGAGTTAACAGGTAATATCCTAGATACTACAATTCACAAACAAGGCCTTAAAATACGGCCTGGGGAATAGCAGATTTATCTAACAAATTAAGTTTTTGCCAGGTACTGTTAGATTTACTTTAATTTGTTCTCTGACCACACATCAATTAAGAAAGAAAGGTGACCTAAAGGCATGTGAAGAAACAGAAAGAAAATAAACCACGCTTAAATAGTCATATATGATCCACAGACAAAAAAACCATAATAACATTCTTCGTTTGTTGTTGTTGTTGTTTGTGGTACCAGGGATTGTACTCAGCGGCACCTGACCACTGAGCTACATCCCCAGTACTACTTTTGTATTTTATTTAGAGACAGGGTTTCACTGAGTTGCTTAGCACCTTGCTGTTGCTGAACCTGGCTTTGAACTCACGATCCTCCTGCCTCAGCCTCCTGAGCCCTGGGATTATAGGTGTGCACCACAGAGCCCACTCATAATAACATTCTTGAAGGGGATTATCATAAAAGAAAATTTTGCCAAAACAATGTTCATGAATATCTACAGGTAATGTCATGAGCGGGTCAATCTATACTGAAAAACCCATGAAAATTATGGAAGGAACTGAACCCTGGGCACTTAACCACTGAGCCACATCTTCAGCTCTTTTTATTTTTTATTTTTAGAAAGGGTCTCACTCAGGACCTCACTTAGTTGCTGAGGCCAGCCTCAAACTTGAAATCTTCAGCCTCCTGAGTTGCTGGGATTATAGCCATGGTTGACCTCTTTTTTTTTTTTTTTTAAAGTTGTAAATGGACACAATATCTTTATTTTATTTATTTATTTTTATGTGGTGTTGAGGATCGAACCCAATGCCTCATACACGCTAGGCAAGCACTCTACCACTGAGCTACAATTCCAGCCCCATGGCTGACTCTTGCTTGGTTTAAAGTTTTACTTTACTTTTTCTTGAAAGGTAGAGACTATAAAGGTTAAAAGGAAAAAAAACAGGTAACATTCATTATTTGCAACATACCAAATACCTTTGGTTAGAAATAATTTGAGAATTAGCTTGTCACAGAATTTTTCATATATTGCACCCTCCTTGTGATGCACAGAAGAAATACATCTTTCATTACGATTCAACATACATTTAAAAACAAAGTTTCACCGAACAGTATTTACTGTTTTTTTTAGTTCTATTTCATTTTTTCTTAAAAGATGATCATAACCCCCTAAATTGATATTACAAACCAGAAATAGTTCTTAATCCAAAGTTTATAAAAGTAATCTCTTTCCTTCTGATCCTGTTATTCCAATGATTGCTTCCAGCACACAAATGGAGGGGAATAGGGCTTCTTTTCTTTTTCTTTTTTGGTGGTACTGGGTGGTGGTTCTGGGTGGTGGTTCTTTTAAAACAAAGAACTCCTCCTTGATCTGGTACTTAACAAGGAAAAAATGCACTCTTAAATTACACTATTTTAAAGAACCAAGCAATCTGAAGAAATACAAGTGTTCTCTTCCTCTTTGCATAAAAGTAGTAAATCATTATTTCTTTTCCTTCAAATTCACACTACCCTCAATCTAGAAAGCAAGACAATTAAAGTATGGAGCTTTTTAAAAAACAAGTTACACAAAATATGAACATTTTGGCAAATTCTAATGATTTCCGTTGTTTGGGTTTGCTACCATTAAAACTTTTGTGCCATTATCTACAATGTAAAAGATACTCTAACAGATATTACTGGTGGAAGTATATATTGGCTTATACATCCTATAGCAATTTAGTAATATATCAAAAATTTTAATGTGCATTCTTTTAACTAAGCAATTTAATCTGCAAGGATGGATCTACTTCTGCATCCATGCAAGTATGCAAAGATAGTTCATGCAAATATGAAAAAATATTTATTTCAGTGTTATTTAATACCTTTAAAAAGCAACTAAAACAGTTTATCAATAAGTAAGTGGCTAAAGAAAAAGTGCAGCAATTTTAAAAAGATAAAGCTATACTACTAACGAGAAAAGGTCTAAAATGCATTTTTAAGAGAAAGCACCTTTTGGAAAGACATCTCTCTTCTGATTTTCCTATTTACCTGACCCTTTCTCCTACAATGGATCTGTTTCTTTAGTTCACCAGGTAACTATCAAATATGCTGTAGGCCATGGCGTCCCTGTATTTTTATCCTGGCAAAATCTCCTCCACCTTTTGTTTTTATATGTTCATAATGCCCACACCTCTATCTGAAAGCTGCCTAACCTCCAGATCTGCCAAGCAAATGTCTTTTTAAAATATATTTACCAGGATGTCCCAGGGACGACATATACTCTCGAACTGCAAAATGAAGTCAACCTCTACTCAAAAAACAACCAAGAACCATTTATTAAGCCTTCAGAACCCAGGAATGAAGTTTTCTGTGAAGTCTGAGGAAGTGAGATCACTTACCATGGAGAAACCGGGTCAGTGAGACTGAATAATCTGTTCAGACCCACAGAGTTACGTATAGAAAGTGGGGCTCTAACATTAAAGCCAGTGTTCTTTTCATTATGTTATTAGGTTGCCTATCCAAATTAATCCTCCTTTTATTACACTGAGTCACATTTGTTTCCATGTTTTTCTCCCCTCTTAGGCTCTAAACTAATGGTTCTCAACCTTAGATTGCTTGCTTGCTTTTTTTTTTTTTATTAGAATGAATGAACTCTAACATCTGAATTTTTAAAAAGTTTCAGAGGTGGTACCAATGGTTAGCTAAGGTTGAGAATCACTGTGTTAAACTCCAAGGGATGATATAAATATTTCTAAAACTGAAATGCTGAAATCCTGGATATAGGTTTATCAATGAGACAGTACTTTATCTTTAAAAAAGTGCTCCCTTACAATGATTTGACTATGAAAAGGTTGTGCTGTACTCATTTATGTGAGAATATCATTAAGAAATTTAACATTATCAAGATTTCAAAAACAAGGAGTTTCCAGCATTAAATTTTCAATATATTTCTTGAAAATGAAACTTAGAAAATTTACTTAAAGGACTGAATTTAATTATTGCAATAATCCTTGAAATGTGATATTTCAAACATCTATAGTTTGAGGGTATTTCATTTCAGAAATGTTTAATTACTACTTCTACTAACTGGGAAGCTTATGACAATGCATTTCTTTTTGAAGCCTCATTTATAATTATCAATATAATTTAAATGTCATAGGATTCTTAGAAAAAATAAAACCATGTTTAAAAATTTAATGTTTCCCTTGCAAATAAACCTTACAAGATGAACACATGAACTGCAGCAACAACAAATACTTTTCTTCATTTCCAGAAACCAAACTCATTGGTAATCTGAAATCTGAGCTTTTTATTTCCAGGTAACACTTGCACTATGCTTCAAGTAAACTTCTGAAACCTAATAAGAGACAGCTATCATCTGCTGTTCCATTATGATACGGGGAAATGAATCTGAAATATGGAAAAAAGTATAAGAAATAGTGACTTAACTAGAAGTAAAAAGTAATGAATATTCAAATAATCACGGGTTTCAGGTAAAAGAAAGATTTGAATTTGATACTTGAAAAGCATGGTAACATGTTTTTTTTCAAGGAACAAAGATACTATTAAAAATAGTAAAAAGTATGCTCAGCACTGTGGCGCACACCTGTAATCCTGGTTACTTGGGAAACTGAGGCAGAAGGATAGCAAGTTTGAGGTCAGCCTGGGCAACTTAGCAAGATTCTGTCTCAAAATTTAAAAAATAAATAAAAGGACTGGGGTGTAGCTCAGTGGTAGAGCATCCCTGGGTTTAACTGCAAAACAAATAAATTCATTAAAAAAATAAAAAATTATGAGTTAAATTATCACTTAAGTTCATTAGTAAAATCTGTTAGCAATACAGGGTCTTTACTTTTATTGCTAAGTTTCTTATTAGGTATTTTATCTTTTTGTCTGCACTCCCAACATAACAAGCAAATACTGTTTACATAAATAAAAGATCTTAGATCTTATATAGTTATATAATACACCAACACATCATAAGTAAAGTTGGGTAGAGTGACCTTTTCCTTTCCAATTCTCATGTCTCTGCTTTTCCTTACTAATTGTGTTGGCAATACTAATACCAGGTTTCATATTAATAGTAATGAGAGACATCTACTGTTCTGTCTTGGTGAAGATAGTGACTTCTAGGTTGCTGTATATTTTATCATATTAGGGAATTATCCTGTAATTCTCATTTAAGTTGCTTTGTTAAGAAAAAAAAAGTCAGGCCGGGCGTGGTGACGCACCCCTATAATCCAAGCGACTTGGGAGGCTGAGTCAGGAGGATTGCGAGTTCAAAGCCAGCCTCAGCAATTTAGCGAGGCCCTAAGCAACTCAGTGAGACCTTGTCTCTAAATAAAATACAAAATAGGGCTGGGGATGTGGCTCAGTGGCCAAGTGTCCCTGAGTTCATTCCCTGGTTCCCCCCCAAAAAAGAGAAAGAAAAGAAAAAAAGTCAGGTGTTACGAAAAAAATCAGACGTGGTTTTAAAAATGCCTTTTCAGTATTTATGAAGATAATTACATAATTTTTCCTTAGATGTATTAATGTACCTATTTGTAACTGTCTTCAGCCTGTTAGACAGGAAGCCTAGTTAATTTTCTGCTGCAGAAAAAGGTAAATGTTTCCAAACTATCAAATAAACATTACATAAGATCTTATATCTTGTACAAGATTATACAAGTAAAGTAGTATGTAGTTAACTTCTATTTAATCTTACTCCTTACTTTCACAAATAGGCTTCAATACAAACTTAAAAATTCTCACAAGTATTAAACACACTCAAATAAGTAGTACAGTCCACCCTCCATTTCCATAGTTTCCACATCTACAAATTCAAACTGGGAACAAATTGTATCTGCGTGGGATAGGTGCTGGCTTTTTTTGGTTACTATTTCCTACACAATACAGTATAACAACTATTTGAATAGCATTTATACTTTAATATGTATTATAAGTAATCTAGGGATGATTCAGGACATTTGGGAGATTGCATAGTTTATATGCAAATACTACACCAATTCATATGAGGGACATTGAGTACCCACGGATTTTTCTTATGGTGGAAGGTACCCTGGAATTAATTCTCCATGATACTGAAGGACAAGTATATAAATTTTTCTAGGCTTCATTCAGTATCTCTTCTTACACAACATATTCCAAACACCTCAAACAATTTCATCTACCTGAAGTTTATAATTACCATATTCTAGGACTTCCAGATTTATCTCTACAGTCCAGCCAAGTCATTTCTCTACCAGACCTCCCTCCACTTGAATTCCTCGAAGATCTCAAACTTAATTTAACAAGAACAGAGCTCAGGGGTCTGGGGATGTAGCTCAGAGGTAGAGAACCATACATGGGGCCCTGGGTGTGCAACTCCCTGCCAATCACAAAAAAAAAAAAAAAAAAAAAAAAAAAA